>VUQG01000440.1:26229-39914 GCA_015106755.1 Etia nguti
TTATTTTCAAAAAAAAAATTTTTTTTTTTTTAAAAGTTTAAAAAAAAAAAAAAAAGGTAATGGGGTAAAAATATATACCATAGAATATGCAGTAGACAAGCAGCGGGTAAAAGCATCATGTAAAAACTGTGCATGTATGTGCTTAAGGTCTGTTAGGGAGGCCACACACTGTTCTAAGTAAGTAGCAGTAAAATATTGATGCTGAAGTTTTAGAAACTCACATATATGCAGAGACACACACACACACACCGTACTGGCTACCACAGCCATATCCTTGAGCCAATGCTCACATCCATCTCCTTCAACATCAAATCATTTTGCCCTAAATTTGATCACTTTACTTACTTTATACCCTCCACTTGGAGTTTTATGCACAGTAAATGTCATCCGTGTCCTGGTAGGACTGTGAATTTAAATATATCGGTCTTGCGCTCTTTTCAATGTCGAACTTTCAAAGCTTCTAACAAGCCTTATTTCCTGATTTATTTGAAAGACGACCCCCCCCCAAACAATTAACATTGTCCTTTAAAGAACCAAAAGCTTAAAGAGTTCCTTTTTACTATGTACCTTGATGTTTTCTAACATGTGCATGCAATGTGTTAATCTAATCAATGTCTTATTGTTTCCGTAGCAGCGGCACGCTACAACAACTCGAGGAGCACTAGTTTTAGCATCTCCCTGAAATAGCACCTAATGCTTAAGATGCTCTATGTCACCTGTGTGAGTCATCAAGCAGCATGAACTGTCTGCACATGTGGATGTCATCAGCTGCCACTTGTTATTATACTTTGTTTTCATTGAGAAGCTATTTTGAATGCCTGTTCTGGATCTGGTTGCTTTGTGACATAATAAAACTGACAAAACCTTCATCGGGTTATTCACATTCCTACCAGCTCAGATTAGGAGAGCCTAGAGGTGTCCCAGATTACATTTATAGGTGATAAATATAAATGCGCACCCACGTCAGTAGGTTGCATTTCCTCCTTTGATTTTGCCAGCTTCTTAGTCACAGTTATAGCGTCATTTGATGTATTTTAGTCTATAGACAACGAAAGAAA
The DNA here is from genome assembly GCA_015106755.1 of Etia nguti. NCBI lineage: Eukaryota > Metazoa > Chordata > Actinopteri > Cichliformes > Cichlidae > Etia > Etia nguti. Next base: position 27,288 of record VUQG01000440.1, read on the forward strand.
ACGCAGATTTTTTTGGGGGGGGGGGGCAGAAATCTCAACTGATGTCACATGTCGTGCCTGTGCTAGTTGGTGTACTACTTTGAATATGAGTAACAACGTGTGCGCAGTAGTATCACCCTGTGATACATTTTTCTCATGTTAAAGGACTTGCTTTTTGTTTGCATGCTGGTTTGTGTTTTAGCAATGACTGTCTTTCACATTGACACTGAAGTTAAAAAGACTCAAAGCCCTACCATTACCAGGTACACTCAGGCAGAGGTGGAGGGTAACTCAGTACCATAATCAAGTACTATACTTGACAACACTTGACTTGACAGTACTCAACTTTCTAACTCAAACGATTCTTCTGCTTCACCTCAACATTTCAATTTTTGTACATTCATAAGACAATACATTTATCTATATTCATATCTGTTTAGATTTTACAGTCTATTCCATGTGACTGGTGGTTCCCAAACTTATTTTTTTGCTTGTAATTCCTCAAAAAAGCCTCCAACTACCATGTTTATATTAGCATTCTATTATATGAATGGTTATTTTAAGTGAGAAGATAAGAATGCCCAATGTTACAGCTGTTTTATAGTGTTGGGGTTGTTAATCTTATATTTCTAAAAAGTTATGCATTGCTTTTCTTATTTAGTCCCTGTAGAAAGGAGCTTGTAACACCTATGTAATTTGCATAAATCCCCATTAATAAGGCAGACATATTGATGAGTTTTCTTTTAGTAGACTGTTTAAGTATTAATAAGTATTAACACAAAGCTGAGGGCAAAGTTGGTAGAAGAGTACAGAAAAATGTGGTTACAGTGATTATACTCTGAGAGCATGCAGGACATAACATGACTGCTCATCTCTAGCTTTAGTATTACAACAGTACAAGTCACATACTGTGTATGCTACCATTGTATATAGTGTATTATCTTACTTATTTTTCATTGTTTGTACTTATTGTATTTTTGTATTTCCTTCTGATATCTGTAACTGAGCTGAGGTAACGCAAAAATTTCCCCGTCGTGGGATCAATAAAGTTATCTTATCTTATCTTAGTAATGAAGCCGAATCAGCTGCTTGGCTGCATCACTCAGGGTCTGGGTACCTCTCAGTGCTAACTCTGTGTGAGCATTATATACCGTTTTACAGGTCTGCGCAGAACTTTGATGTTATTCTTGCAGTGGTGGGTTGTTGTTTCTTGCATGAGCGCAGCTCTCCCTTTACTTTCTTGTCACTTTTAAGTGTTTGCCAGTGTTTCACGTTTGCTCCTTTGTACGTCTGCAAAGATGACTTTCTTCTTCTCTCTTTTTAGAAAGAAGATGTAATCATCGCTCCTCAGCAGTCATTAATCACTCTAACACTTTTGTCTCATCTTCCACATCAACTGTCATCAAAGCCGCTGTTGTGCAATCCACATAAAAAGACATGCTGGAACATGTAGACCCCCCAAATCACGCAGAGCTTCGAGGAACTTATCTAGCTCATTGTTTGATTAATAACTATGATGTAATTACTGAATTACTCCATTACAGAGCCAGAATGTCAATGATGTGGCTCATCTGGTTCGCAATCCATCACAATTCACAGGTTATTGCCAGTAAAATGACAACTGTGACCTTGAGCACACTTTGGGTAAAGACCCATTAGTTGATCACTGTCTGCAAGTTTCAATAAAATCTAACCAATACCCAACACTGATTACAGCATATCCATCACTTTCTGCAGATTAAATACTGTAATCTTACTTTACTTGCTTTTATATCAGGAGTAATTTCAGGTGTAATGATCCCGTCAGTGCTGTCATCCGATAGGGAAAAATGTGAAGATTTTCAGCACTATGAAAAGTGAAAACCATCAGGCTGTGAGAGCCTAACTCACCAATCTCAATATCCAAAACAAACTTCAATCAAACCTTCATCTTTTAAGATTTACTGGAGAAAACTGTCCCGGATTGGTAAACTGATTCGTGCGTACTAGACAATACGAAACCTTTCAGTAAACAATGCATGAACAGTCACACACTTTAGTAAGCGCAAACTTCAAAATTAGGGGAAAAAATTCAAACATCAAAGCCCACTGCTCTGTCTATCATCATCTTTCTAACAGATTTTCAATTTCAAACGTTCTTCAGCCTCTCTGAGAGAATCACATCTGCTCTTCCTCTTACACACAGGAACAACTGCGGTCTTTGTATCCACGAGACTGACAGTCTTGTGACAACAATAAACTGAAAATGTTAGTCGGATCTTTTTCCACCGCCTGAGAGGAAGCATTTCAAAGAGGGGCATCACCTGAAATTCAATATGAAATTAACTGAATACCGAAGCCAGTATTCAGCATTTCTTTCCATTTTTGGCATCAGCAGAGAAAAGCTCTTGAAACAGTATTTAGACCTTTGTGAAAAACATGTTACAAAGTGTCTAGGAAAACACACCATGTATCTTCTTTTCAGCTCTTGTGGCAGTGAATAAAGGAGAGTTTTTGTACATAGTGGAGAAACAGGCTTGTGATAGGTTACTTGTCAAAAATCCACACGCACAACTTGCACATCATCTGTGGAGAGGTAAATGAGTATAGCTCACAGTACAGAACTATATTAATAATTGGGAATAAGAAAAACTTATAATATAATCAACATAAATACCCCCCCGCACACACACACACACACACACACAAAATTGCAACCTGCTGTAACTGTAGCCAGTGGTATAGAAAAACATATGCGACATAATGCGGGCTGTCTGTCATTCCACTCGTTCGCTAATGAATACGACATGAGCAGACTGAATTATGTGACAGGACCACATCCTTTGGCAGGCCGCAGATCCTTAGTGCAAAGAACCCGAGCGAGCCGACAGCTTGTATTTTGACTGAGTCATTCCTGATTATATGTCCGCTCATCATTTTATAATATCAACTCCACTGCTATTTGCAGTAGGTGCCTCCCAGGTTATGATAAAGTTTTGTAACAACATGTCACCACTTGTAACTGTGACTTAGAGGTAGAGCAAATTTCAAACAGGGAGGGTGTTCGTCAAAAAATCCATGTGAGCAGCAAAACGGAAACAAAAAATACAGAAGAACAATGGAAACATGAGAAATACTAAAAAGTATAAAGTATAAATAAAAAATTGACTTGAGGGAGTCTGTCGCTGCCTGGGTTATTAATAGCTAAGGTCCACCAGTACACTGAATCGGATCTAATTCATCAGATTTCTATCATCAGTTTTGTCATCTAGTGTACATTTTTATCCCTGTCAGTTTACCGCTGACAAAGATAAGCAGAAGAGAACGGATGGATGGATGGAGGTTATTGCTGAATAATTAGATTTCAAAATGAAATATAAAATTTTGACACAGAAAGTTTATCATATATAAGTATCATATATTTTGTGTCAAACTTTTATTCTGTACATGATGACAACAGGGCCACACAAGCTGATTATTAATGACTGTTCTCTTTCCTCCTTATTTAAAAGATCAGCATTGACTTGTGCTCATATTCCTCAGTCGTTTGGGTTGCCATGGTGAATCGTGATATCACTGTTTTATGTGTTATTAACTACATCTAACTACACGTACTTCAGCTAGTTTGAAAGTAAATTTAATCACAATGTTTAGCTCTCCAGCCAGCAAATTTTCCATCACGTACTGTAATATATAACCTACAATACTCTACCTGTTGTGTAGAAAATGGTAGAGAGGAAATTACTGATAAACATATGGGGTCATTTAGGAGCCAGAGAAAAATATTTCCTTCTGCAGTTAGCAGACCACAAACAAGAGAGTGAATATTGGACAACAGTCTAAATAAATGATGAAGTTACTCTGTAAGATGTCAGATCGTATCAGATGGCTGCGGTCGAAGGTTAGAGAATCGAGTCTGTGACTACAAGATCAATGGATCAGTCCTGGGTCATCTCTCTCATCAACACCACTGCTCCGCCGATGTGTTTCTACACACTCCTACACACAGCCTACAGCTGTGTGCAAGTGAAACTTTCCTTAATAAATACATGCTTAATCAAGTTGGTCAAGTTAGTTTGTTAAAAATTATTTCCTGACGACTAATCCATCCATCCATGCAGATTAAAGGAGACCGGCATCTTACTTATTAAACATTTTTGTATTAGATGAGGTCAGTACCTGAAGCCAACAAGTTGCTTGTCATCTTGAGCAGTTCACCATCTCCTTCTTTCACTTTATTTCTGATTTAATGCAACATTTGACAACTTTAGCTCTTCAACATGTGCAGTTCTAGGGAATTCAACAGTAATGGCAAAGTTTATAATAAAGCTGCCCAAGCCTTTACTGCACAAGGAGTGGCCCTTTCACTATACATTTTATAAAGGTGTCCTAGGTGTGCGTGCTACCAAGATGATTGATGGCCTAGCCCCCCCAAAAAAATCACCACAGAAGGTTTTGGTTAAACGTATTTAACCTCTCAGTGACTAGTATGCAGCTGATTAGCTCAAAACCATGCAACAAGTTCGCACTAGTTAGCAAGCTAATATTAGTGGGCTAAGATCACAGACACTATAAAAGATGAACACAGCTTTTGGGACTTAAAGTGAAGTTAATGCAAAAGCACCTTAAAACTGATTCTTTTTATTGGCCAGCCAGAAACCACTGAACTAGAACAACTGGGAAAATGGCCCTCAGCTCCCTCTCCCTGTGACCCAAGTAAAAATTTCCTGATATGTTTATGAGCCTAATAACTAGTTTCTAATCATCGCAAACAGCAACTGGGGGCCACTACCTTCCATTATTAACCCAATTACCTGTACTGCTGTCACTGTCAGCAGGCACCAGTAGACACTGTCACTATGATTTCCCATCACACTAATGGTGGCTGCGCTGGACGGTGGAGCACACAAATCGGTCTCTGGTGACATAAAGGCACCACGCGATGACCATGTTTTGACATATTTTAAGCTGCACATTGTCTTGTGACCAAAATATTACCAAAGCACAAAAGTGTATAAAGTTAAAAAGCTAATGCACCAGAACAAATAAAAATACTTATGCACCAAAAGTTAATGTACTGTCACATCTGGTGTCCATCAGGAATTCTTCCAAGAATAGAATGTTTACGGCTTGAGATTAGCTCCGGGCCTGATGATGCAGGATCAATTAGCATACAGCTGCTCACATTCCTCCGGCTTCGAGCAATAATCGCTGATTACTCAAGATACGGCAATCACAAAATAAACCCCTGTTGATTTTTATTCATTGTGCCCTGTGAACCCACCATCTGATCCATCCATGTTTTAAAGCTGCAGTGTACAAAAGTGTTTTTAAAAAGTGATATGAACTAACCCCCCCCAAAACAAACACATCTGATGCCACACATAAAATAAGTTTGAAATCAAGTCTTTTGTTTGTGTTTCTGTCCAAAATAATTACAAAGTTGAGGAGGACAAGTTTTAAAAAATAGTTCCTTCTAGAATAAGAATAAGTTTCATATTTTTCATTTGGTTTCAAGAGATTTTTTTTTACTTGAAACCTGAAATGATTATGTTTTATTTTAAAAGCAGAGATCAGGATTTTACAAAGACTGATGGTTCCAGAAGTGCCACAAGTTTATTGAAGTAATCTACTTTAAACAGTACATCCCAAAAGAAGTGTGGCATATCTTCCAGTGTAACTGTGTATATTACAGCAATAAGCCAGGATAACCGTTTATGCAACATACGCAGTACGCCTTACAAGTTACTTTTAATTTAAAGATTACAAATAGCTCTTTGAAAATTTTTATGACCATTTAACATTTGTACCTGAGTTTTTTCATCACCTCTTTCTCAATATGTGTCTATCCTCCTCCACCACTGCTCTCTGTCCTGCCTCATCTGTACCTCATTCTCTTCCTCCTCACCTCATCTCCTGAATTGAAAGTCTGGGCTTTAACACCCAAAAATGCATAAACATGCTTATTTGTTCCTGATATCATCACAGTTACTGTCAGCAGATTAGACATGCGACCCACACAAACAACAACAACAAGACTAAGGCCGGCTAACAGCAGCACTTATCAACAGAAAGGTTCTGCACATCCTCAACAACTCACCTCAGTATTTGACAGAAATGAGCTTCACTGACTCCAGAGGCTCTACATGGACACCCAGCTGACATAAACAGCAGACTGACAGAGTTGTTTGTACCTACAGCCCCCATAATTAGGATTATGCACTTAAATTTCAGAGGGGTAAAAAGCCAGAACTAGATGGCAATCTGCAATCTACTGGCATCTACAGCAGTGGTGAGATTTCACAAACTGCACTTTTAACTGGCTTCTTTCAACAGACAAAGAAAGAAAACGTAAGATGCACTGGTTTAGCCCATTCAACCCACTATTTTCTTAAAATTACTGCACCGAGGCTAGTGTAAAATTTGCTCAAGTCCCTCCTTACCGGCTACATTTTTGTAAAGCCTGAAAACAGAAGCCAGAGGCGCTGTTTCCTCTCCAACTACTTCAGTTTCAACCTGCTAAATTATGGATTTTTTTTTTAATAACTCCAGAAATTACTACCCCAGCTTTAAATGTAGTCGTTTCTTCTTTGTAGTTGGGACCTTTGTTATGAATACATGTGGCAGATGCTTCACTTCATAATAAGGCCCTGGTCTGGAAGAATCTTCGTCATATCAGAGGTGGACACATTGGATAATTTACAATAAAGGGCCGAGGCCAGCCCCATATGTCTGTCTGTCCTTGAAAACAATGAAAACATGTCCCTGTGTTTGTGTGTGTGTGTGTGTGTGTGTATGTGTGTGTGTGTGTGTACTCACAGCCAGGAGACGGTTCTTGTCCTTCTCAGCGTTGTTGAGAGCGGTCTCCAGGGTCACCCTGTTCTTCTTGGCGACTTCCTCCAGAGCTCGAGCTTGGCTCTCCTTCATTTGGCTGGTATCCTCTTCGTATCGAGCTCGCAGACTGTTCACGTCCTTCTCGTGGGACGTTTTCTCATCACGCAGGGTCTGAAAGACACAGAAAACGCACGTGCGCACTTAAATTATGTTCAAAGGTGAGCGCTGCGATAGACAGACACAGAGCTTGGGCTGACATTCACACCATATGCTGCATTATTCAGCCATACTGGCACCGTTTGCTTGGGGACAACCAAGGAATTAATTCTCTAGGCTGTCTCTATACAGAGTTACTCTTTCTCTCCACGTCACTCTCATGTGTTATTCTTTGAACAGTAAAAGTTGATAAAGCCTGGCCACAGCCTATCTGGGATTACTGATAATGGGGTTATTGATTAGGGCACAATGAAGCTCATTATCAGTCTCAAAAATAAAGATAAAATCGTTTGGATTCTAGATATCGAGAGTCTTTATCACACTGGTGTTCGGATATTGTTTTTTCAGTATGCTAAAGCAGTCTAGCTGATAACAGGGGAAGTTATTTTTACTCATTATTTAAACAGTAGGTCTTTGAGTTCACGCAGAAAGAAACAAACAGACTTTGGGATGTTTTGTAGTGAAAACCCAAGTGAAATGAACAGCTGCTGATTGAAGACTCTGACCAACACGTTTTAAACATTGTAAAAAGATCTTTATATAGGCAGACATGTAATATTACTCTAAAACTCCCAAATCTAAATTTCTAGCAAAATATTCACCACTGGATGATCCACGGTGAGCAGTATGTACAGTCAAACAGTTAAGTAAAATTCTTGCCCTTCTTGCTCTCAGGAAAGAGAGGGACCTGAGAAATTTTCAACCAAGTTCCAAGCGCTAGCAAGACAATCACAATTCTCAGTGTCATCTACGTACATTAAGTGCACAACTCAGATCATTTAATTTGGGACAACACTGTGTCAAGTTTACAAACTGCACGTGTAACTGAACTAATAAGGAATACTATACAATTGGCTCATCTGTACAGAGGAAACCAATACTAATTTTAAATTTAAGAAAAAAGTCAAAATTGGTTCAAAAGTAACTTCTAATGTGACCGACTGATGAGTCACAGACATGGCAGATGTTTAAGAGGAGGAAAAACATTTAAAAGCCTGAAATTCCAAGTTAAAATGCTAAGCTAATGAGTATAAATGCAAAAAAATATCCAATGAGCATATTTAAAGAATGATTCCAAGTTATTTAGCAGTGATTTATGTGTGGATGAAATGAGAGGAGAAGCCGTAGAATAACAGAGCAAGGAGGCAGAAAATGCAGCGAAGAACAGATGTAGAAAAGATGTTGTTTAGAGAGACACAAGGAGAAAGAATGAAGTCCTGCAGAGTTAGGTTGTTGCCAGGCTCTATAAACTGTGTAACTCAGAGATGAGCAGACAGGCAAGAACAAATGCCCTCTGTACCCAGCAACAGTGCACTGGGTTTGTCATTGGGAAGCTATTATAGTATGAATCAAGGCTTCAGTCAGAAAACAGCAATTTTCAGGGGAAACAGACAAAAGAAATTAATATGCAAGCGGTAAAGTTTGGTCTTAATCAGGAGAGCAGCTGTTTCCTCTTTGCATGGCTTTAACAAAATTTTAATTGGCTAAACTTTGCCAAAAAAAGTCACAAGGGAACTGTAATACACATGAGCTGAGCTGACTCACACAGTGAGCGATCTGAGGGAACATATCCTATTAAAGACTATACCAAGATTATCTGACTACTAATGAGATTAGAGTTAAAATCAGCAGCTCTGTTTCCAGCTTTAATTTTCTGTTCGTTGTGTGTCTCGGATTAAAAAACTGTAGCAAAAGGTGTATATAAAGTTTACATGTGGGCTCTGGTTATGGAGCTGGGTAGGTTCCTGTTTTCTTTGCACACTAACAAGAGATGCATTACCAGTGGCATCACACCAATCATCTGGTGGCAATAGCACATCAGGGCGCAGTACAGGCAGACATAAAAGGGATGGCAGGAAGAGAACTTGGAAGTAACTGATTAATGAGTAAAAAATAACTCTTTAAAATAAGGTTAGAGGTTTTCTTTAATTCAAATTTGCTCAGTCTCGGGAGTCCACACAGTGAATTTCAGGTAGGCCAGTAAAAGGTTTGGACAGCATTTTTACTGATGACAAGGGTATGGGGTATTTGATGGTAATTTTATTAAAATAAATAAATAAAGAGGCTAAGTGGCTGGTAATAGAAGTGAGGGATTAGCTGAGTGAACAATTAATCTTTGGCACCACAAATATATGTTTGTTAAACTAATTACAAACGTCATCAGTGTCACCGGCTCACTGTTGGGTTACGCAGCCACCCATCACTTACCCAGGGTTGCATTGTACACTGTACTGTAGCCGCGACAGCTCCCCTCCCCTCACGCTAATTGCTGTAATAGATGTAAACAAGCAGGGTGCGAGGTGGAGCAGATGACATCTAGTAAAAACTTCTGCAGTCCACCAATACTTTGATGTAGGAAATGAATGTAGTATTTGAGTCCGGCCTGCATCATTGACTATGACAGCCTTAATTAATTTTAAATCAAACTATCTATATATATATAGCATTTTATTTAAAAAATCCCGTTAACTGGTTAGGAATTACAAATTTTTTAATATACAGATCACATTTTTAGAGGTTCAAAAGTAATTGAAGGATTCACAAGCAGTTTCATAGCTTAGTTATTATTATACAACAAATGAAGCAGACATAATATCTGAAGTTAATTCAAAGTGTTGAATTTGTATTTCCAAACTTTTTGCTGTAATTTTAAATATGAGGTCTAAAGACATGTGTACTAAAGAAGTGGTTAATGAAGCGGTGTGCAAGTTTAGCAGCTAAATCAACCATGTGGTACATTCTTAAAAGGAAGAAATGCACTGGCCAACTCAGCAAGACCACGCAAGACAGCTAAGGTAGATGATGACAGAATTATTTCCATGGTTAAGAGAAGCAACATCTAACCAAGCCAAGAACACCTTTGAGCGGGTAGTTTGTACCACTGTCATCACCATCATTGCTCCTTTTAGGGACTGCAAAAGCAGATCATCTTGCCTCCATCTCATCCTATCACTAATATCGTCCTCTGTCACACCAACCTTCTGCATGTCCTCCTTCACTACACCTGTGAATCTTTTCTGTGGTTTCTGGCAGCTCCATATTCAAAATACAAAATAGCCTAATATATGCACTCTCTCTCATCTGTCCAAACCATCTCAGCCTTCCCCCTTTTGAACTTTGTCTCCAAACAGCTCAACCTCAGCTGTCCCTCTGATGCACTCATTTCTAATCCTGTCCACCCTGGTTACTCCCAGTGAAAATCCCTCCATCTCCGTCTCCTGTCATTTTGTCAGTACAAAAATCTCTGAACATACATCAAACTCTACCAATTGCATGTTTACCTTTCCACCCGTCTCCCTTCCATTCACACACGTATTCTGTCTTGCTTCTACTGAGTTTTATTCCTCCTCTCTCCAGAGCATACCTCCACATCTCCAGACTCTCTTCCACCTGCTTCCTACTCCCCTTACAGATCATAATATCATCTGTGATCATCAGAGTTCACAGAAACCCCTTCCTGACCTCAGCTGTCAACCTGTCCATCATCAACACAAACAAGTAGGGGCTCTGAGCAGATGTAATCTCACCCCAACTTGAACCCATCTGTCACTCCTACCACACACCTCACCAGTGTCTTGCTGTCCTCATAAATGTCCTGTACCCCCCTTCTCTGACGGCTCACCAACTTTGTCCATCTATAGTGTGTCCAGCTTCACATACAACTCACTGTAAGCCTTTTTCTTTTGCCACTTCACTCTTTGTTAAACGCCTACCCTCCCAGTACTCCCGTGTACTTTTTTCATCTCCCTGACTATCTCACTTTTTCTTTGCTAACCTCTTCCTTTGATACTCTCACTCTGATAACAAAATTTATATCAATGGACATAAGTGGAGCCTTGGATGGTGGTGGATGCAGAAACTATAACATTGTTGTTGGTTTATTAAATGGAGAGACAGCTGTTTAGGCATCTGATGATATTAAAAATCCTATCCTATGACATACTAATACCCTAGTGTTATATATACTTTAATGGCAGTAAATTTACTGCTTCAGAATTAATAGCGTAATAGCTCCCCAGCCTATTTAGTGATACTAAATGTATACATAACTGCAGAGAGCCCATTTAAGCTGGATATATTCACTCATTACAAATGAAATGTTTGCTTAAGTGTGATAAATGTAATGTGCAAAACTCTTCCTTTGTCCACTAAACTGAACTGTAGAAATACTAGGCTTCAGAAAAATGTGAATATATTAACTTCTTAAGTCACTTAGACTGACTGACCAACTTCTCAGCATGACACATTTTAGTGTCCTAACACATGTACAATTTATATTTCATTCAACCTCACATTTTTCATTAACCCTACTGAGTATCTGGCAGATCATCAGACACTGGCAGCAACATGAAAAAACTTTAATCTCCGATCAAAGAGCAATCATATAAGTGTGCAGTAATTGCTCAGAACCAAAGGCTGTTTTGGAAAACTACCAATAAAACATCTAACAAACTGGTCAAACTGGGCAAGCCTGCTGTGTTATCATATGGCCAACAAAGCCGTGGGCGACACATCTCCACAGTGTGACACAAACAACAGGCCATGAACATCCTGAGAGGTTAATTTCTCCTTTTACAGAGAGACAGAGAAAAAAACCTCAAAGAAAAAAAAAACAAAAACAAAATGAGAGAATGGTAATAAGAGGGAATCAAAATGAAAACCAAGGAACCAATTAATCTAATGACTTTTCACACATGTTCCCTAATTAAGTCAGACCAATGAAATTATCTTTATAGTTCCGTCTCTTCGCGTTCGCTAATGTTGCCTATTTGGAACCATAATTGATCCAATCTTTGTCTTAAAAAAAACAAAGAAAGAAGAAAACATGGTCTGCATTGCCAAAAAACATGCAAATTTATATGGATTTCACTTGTAAGGAAAAGTGCCAAATAACACTACATTAACAATTAAATGTAATTGTAAAAATCATCTTTGCAATGTTTACATTCAGGTCATTTTAATTTATTTTACAAATACAATACATTCACTATCATTCAATTGTACAAAGTGTTTATTTTTTACAGGATTTTTAGCTGTAAATATTCAGCGTATTTACATCTATCTTTTAAAAACACTCATAAACCTATCTCAGTCATAACTGCTATAGCTGATTATGAATGGGTCAAATCTGATTGATTACTGTTTTTGTTTTGTTTTCTGTTTCAAGCCACTTTGCAACCCAGCTCTGTCTCAGTGTAGCAGAAAAAGTAAATTAGCTCTATAGAACTTCCAGTCATTTCTCCTTTCATGTTCTAACTGTTCTAACTGTCCATTATAAAATTTGCTGATGACACCACCATCATAGGACTGATCGACAACAACAATGAATCAGCCTACAGAGATGAGGTTCAGCATCTGAAGGAATGGTGTGACAACAACAACCTGCATCTGAACACAGCCAAGACCAAGGAGATGGTAATCGACTTCAGAAGAACAAAGCGATCTGAGCACTCCACCCTCTACATTGATGGGGAGGAGGTAGAAGGGGTAGAAAGCTTTAAGTTCCTCGGAGTCCACATCTCGGCCGACCTTACCTGGTCCACAAACATTTCCCACCAGGTAGGGAAAGCACAACAAAGTCTGTACTTTCTCAGGAAACTGCGTCAGGCCCAATTACCC
>VUQG01000447.1:5417-18349 GCA_015106755.1 Etia nguti
TGCCAACGGACTCTGTTCTGGGCTGTTCTCTTCAGCTGGGTCCACGTCATTCCGGCGGCCTTCACTTCGCTCTCGACAGATCTTCTCCACGTCTGTTTGGGTCTCCCCACTTTAAAAAAAAAAAAAAAAGCCATGCTACAGAAACTGCAACAACAACAAGTACATCCCAACAACTGCCTGGACGGGAAGACTCCTCTTCAGTGGGGCTCATGACGCATGCCGGTGAAAGTCTTCGGGAAGCCAGCTCGCCGACAAGTCTTCTTACGACCAAGGCCAAGTTTTGAATATTTTACTATAAAGCAAATCTGTCCCCCATTCTGTATACAATAGCTTCTAAATTAGTATCTCAAAAGACTGCATGACAAGGTAGCAATTTCTGTTCTTCTGTTCAATTTTATATAGCGCCAAATCACAACAACAGTCGCCTGAAGGCGCTTTATATTGTAAGGTAGACCCTATTATAATACATACAGAGAAAAACCCAACAATCATATGACCCCCTATGAGAAAGCACTTTGGCGACAGTGGGAAGGAAAAACTCCCTTTTAACAGGAAGAAACCTCCAGAATCAGGCTCAGGGCGGGGCGGGACCATCTGCTGCGACCAGTTGGGGAGAGAGCATTTAAAGAAATACTTTAAATACACTATTAAAAACTTGCACATGTAACTGTGAGTGCTGAAGTTCTCAGTCATAAGACTGTAAGAACTTACCTGAGACCGCATCAATAAAAATCAGTGTCAAATGACCAAAAACTGTGAAAACTGAAAACACTTAGCTGCCAAACCACCTTGTGAGTTACAGACCCAGCCCTGTGAAGATACCAAGGTTTGAAATCCTTTCACAGATTTGCAGACTGATCAAATGTTCACCTGTTATTTAAGTCAGCGGTCCCCAACCCTCGGGGGTTGTGAGTCGTTTGGTACCGGGCCGTGAGAGTTGAGGCGCGGGTGTGAAATTTATGGTTTTCAGGGTTTTTATCAGTTTTTATCATTATTTTTCTATCGTTTTTATCGTTAACTCTGTTTCCCTGGGTCTTTTCCCGTGTGTTATAAATAAATCTTCTTTTTTTTGGTAGCAGCACTGGTTTTATTTTATCCGCGACACCTTAAAGGCCGGTCCGTGAAAATATTGTCCGTGGCACAAAAAAGGTTGGGGACCGCTGATTTAAGTGAACTTGTTCAGTGAAATCTTTGAAAGTTTCTAGAAAATCTACAAATGCAATCGAGTCCTGAAAACACACATAGTGTATAAAAAAGAAGCCGAATTCACATGTTAATCTCAGTCATGGTGTCAGGCTCACAGTTATAGTTGCTCTTCTTTGTAACGTAACAAGTGCATGTTTTCTAGGAGGATTTAAAAGGGAATATTAGGATATGTAAATTCAGCATGACTCAACTTACAACCTGTTTTTTGTGTTTTTGAGAAGACCTCGCAAATGAGTTTGAAACCAAGAAGAAACTAAGGACCAACGTATTCGAGCATTTGTGTTGTTATTCTGGTCGTCTTTAACAAAGTTTGGCCGAAAAATAAAATAAACAGCTTATTATTGGGCTTAATTAAGAGCATTATAATTCCACCCTGCAGCCAAGACTCTGGGAATTCCACATTTGCTCATGTGTTTTGGGAAATCCCTCACAGCTGGCATTACGTTTAAAGTTAGAAGGTTATCGTAGACAAACGAAACACTCCTCCCAGAGGTATGAATCAACAGTTTTTTGTTTCTCTTTCTTATGTCTTGTTTTCCACATTGGTCCAATATTTCTTGTGCCCCTGCAGTTTGCGATTTCCTCTCCCCACGCTGACCCTGTGTATGTGCCCACTGTTGTGTGAGCTCAGCCTGCTGGAAAGCCCTAATCACCTGTTGTCATAGCAATGAACTTGGGCGCTGCTCACCAATTCAGCCTCTTTTGTTTGCTGCTTGGTTTAGCGTCCAATCACCTCTCGTGGAATTTGTGGCATCTGCCTTCATTTTTTAGGGTTTAAAAGACTTGAAAATTATTGTCAGGCAGGCAAATATGGTCTGTTGTTTAGTCTCTACAGAACAATGTGTAATGTCCAACTGTGAGTACTAGCTGGTCACAAATGAAACTTTAAATGTATAAACTTCACCTTTAGTTTTTTCCTTTCTCATGAAAAACATTTGTGTCAATACTGGGGTAGAATTAAAGAGCAGCTATGTAATGAAACATCTCGGACAGTTATAAAAAGGGAACTCGGCTGGATGTACGTTCACATTTTTGAGGTTTTCTTTTATAACAGAGGCTTGTGAAATTACAGGGGTGTTGTTTCGTAAATGGATTTGTCATCTCAAAAGCTACTTATACATACTGACCTTGTGACATCATGAATAGATGTGCTTCCTGTTTTGAATGTTGTTACAAAGATGAAGGCATAATCTTCCCAGTAAAGATATGCGATTCCTTCTGGGAAAGCACGTTTCTGTAACATTCCTGAAAAGGAAGTGAAATCCAGATAAGAAATAATTGTTGTTTACAGCAGCTGTTCGCATAACAGATGCTATGGGATTAAACAAGATACTCCAAAATCTAGACCACTAGCTGCTTAATGGTCCAAATATTTAGCAGCTTGATCACAGAAGTGGACAGGTTTAAGATAAAAAAACAAAAAAACAAAACTTTAATCATTCATTTTCATGGCATAAAAAAAAAAATGACGCCATCACAGCTTACATGCAGTTTAAAAAAAAAAAAAAAAAAAAGTCCATTAGCTGAATGCCATACAAGGAGAAATACATAACAAGCATTGTGTGTATAAAGTGTAGCTCCAGTCACTTGAAAACAAATTCACAATAATAGAGATGTTGACCAAAATGATGACACATATCTTTAACATTTTGAAATAAAGATCTGTACATTACACAAATATAAAAGTATACACTGTCCATTCGTGTGCTTTTCTTTCTTCTTGCAGTTTCAAGTATTCACCACTGGAGGGAAACAAATCAACTGAGCTGTAGATTTAATATTGACGTGCATTATGCATAAACTGCTGAAGCACTGTAGTCTTGGCATAGTAAATAAAACGTACATTTATAAATACAGCACAGGCATCAGTGTGTATGACTTTTACCATGCAAAAGACGAGTGGCAGAAACCAGGTTTTCACTTTGCTTGAAAAACAAACAGTGGCCTACAACAGGTGGACTTGAAACTTTGGTTCTTTTGCTCTATGGCTTTAACAGAAACTGTACGACTATAGAATAAACAACGATATATGTATATAGGCATTTTACAATCTTCTTCTTTTTTTATTATTATCATTATCACACCAAAATATTTTTTTAAACAGTTTGAATATGTGCATCATAGCATGCATCTGCTATTGCTGCTGGCATTCACACTGATATGTGGCTGGAATGTTAAGTACGAGTTATTAGGCTGGTGTATGTTTTATTTGTTACCAATGTTGGGTACTTTTAATTTGAATAATTTGGACATGAACAGATAGGACTTTAGTAGTCTGCATAGCTACCTTGTTTCCAAATAGGCCTAAAATCTTCCTATTTGATTGATGAGCAATACCATCTGAACTTACTTTTTTTCTGGACCCCCCCCCACAGGGTTAAATTCCATCATATGGTTTTGAAAGTCACATTCAAAGTCTGATTTTCCTAAGGAAATGTGTTCAGAGAAAAAACCCACAGTCAACAGTAATTGTCATCTGTTGCTAGAAGAGGATCGTTTATCTACTTGTGCACCAGGCCTGATAAGCCAGCGCTACGCCTTATTACGAGCACACTCAGCCTTTAGCTTAGACATGGCCTTGTTGAGGCGATACATGCCATACATGGTAGCAAGAATGAGTGACAACCCTGCAGCTACTAGAAGGATGTGAAAGAACATGAGGAACCCAGCCAAAGCCGTGTTTGAGGGCAGAAACCACACATACACCCAGCCTTTGTGATGGTTTTGGTGGACAAACTCAGGCCCCGGTTCAATCACCAATATGCCATAAAAAGGAGGTGACATGTTCTGAGCAAATTTACCAATAAGTTGAGTGGAAAGTGATGCTGAGAGTGTTGTATAATCTGATGTGGTCTGAGTGGTTATTTTGTCGGTTACTTTTTGGGTAGCTCCTTGAGTGGTTTGGATAGCCGCTTGCTTGGATTGAGTAGCCGTTGTGGGGGGTGTGGTTATGGAAGTTAAACCTGATGTTTGTCCAGAGGTTGACAAAATGTGGAGTGGTTGTGTTGGTGACTGGTTCAAATCTTGTAGAGGGAAACTCTTGACTGTTGTAGCACTGCAAAAGCTGAACTCTTCATCACGCAGTGAGCCAACAGTACGCAGCAACTGGTAGACTGGAGTGTGACACATCACGTCATCTCTGTCCCAAAGCACATGCTCATTGTGTCTTATCCATCTTGCAATGCCTCTGATAGCACAATTACAATCCCAGGGGTTTCCACTCAGAGTCAGATTCGTCAAAGCCGTAAGAGACACAAAAATATCTCCTGGAAGACTGCTAAGGTTGTTATTCTTTAATAAAATTTCAAGAATCTCTCTAAGACCCTTAAAGATATTTTCTGGTAAACCATACAACTTATTGTCATTGAGGTGTAGCTTCTTCAGGGTGGTTAGTTTGGAGAATAGCTGGGGTTGTAGATAATGGAGGTTGTTGGATTTTAGTGAGAGCTTCTGAAGGTTTGGAAGACAGCAGAAAACATCTGGTGGCAAGTCCCTCAGATTGTCATTTAAATGGAAGTTCAGCATCAGCAGCCCAGACATGTTAGCGAACAAATTTCCAGGAACCGTGATGAGGTTGGTGGCATATAGATAAAATTCTGTCATGTCGGGCATGTGACCCATCAGCTCATCTGGTAGAGATAATAGTGGATTCTTGTAAATGGTGAGTTTGATCAACTTTGGCATGTTGTAGAAGCTCTTTTCTGGGACCGCGTGAAGTTGGTTGGAGGATAAGGTCAGGGTTTTCAGGTTCCCCAGAGACCAGAAGACTTTAGGTGGAAGGCTGGCAATCTGGTTATGATGGAGTTTTAGCTCCACAAGGTTGATGAGTTTGTCAAAGATGCCAGCTTCTAGAAATTCTAGTTCATTGTAATAGAGTATAAGCTGCTGAAGTTTAGTCAAGGAGTGAAAGATGGTAGGCTGAAGCTTCTTTATGAAGTTCCTTCCAAGATTCAGAAAGGTGACGTTGGTCACTCCTTCAAATATGTCTGAATCAAGACTCCTGAGTTTGTTGCGGCTTAGGTCCAGGTCCTGCAACCCGCCGAGTCCTTCAAACATATCTGGATGAATGTTCTCAAACTGATTTCCATCTAGATGCAGCTGCTCAAGAGTAGCAAGTGGACTGAACACTCGAGGAGGAAGGGTAGAGAGATCGTTAGATGACAGCTTGACAGACTTGAGCTGGGGAGCTACGAGGAAAGCCTGAGGATGGACGGTGTGTAGATGACTCTGCATGAGACCGAAACGCAGCAGGAGGTCTAGATTTGCTAAACTTCGCTCATTTATGGCATTCATGTTTGTACCACTGAGCTGCAGCAGGTATATGTGGAGAGGCAGAAGTGGTATATCTGTGATGGTGGAGCCAGAACACATGGCAGCGCCGTGAGGGGTGCATCGGCAGCTGCTGGGGCAAGGACTGCTGTGGGTAAAGTGTGGAATTGTAAAGAGCATGAATATCATCCACGTGGTGCCTGGGAAGTAAAAATAAAGACACATTTCGATTTTAATAACTCATTTTGCTCATTTTATCTTTATAAAAGAAAACCTCACCCCCTAAAGCCTGAGCCATTATAGCATTTTGAACATGGAGCATTTATTCAACCTTCTGATATTTAAATTAAATATTCATTTTGATATATACTTTATACATCCTTTTTTTGCAATTTATTGCTTAAAATCAATTGTGCACTTGGGTTTTTCAGGGAGAAAAAACAGATGACTGAAGTCTCAAAAGCTTTCAAAAACCCATGTATCAAATATGAGACGCTAGGCATTAAGGGGTTAAACTGAATTAATGATGTAGCCAAATAATTATAAATACAGTAGTAATAGCAATAATGATGAAAAAGCAACAAAAAATATTTTTAAAAAATTAAAAATGTTAATTCATAGATACATTTCGGAAGGATTGAACGTGGGGTGGAAAACCAAAAACAACATAAACATTCGACTAACCTCTGAAGTAAAGATCCATCACTGTTTGTTTGCTCCCGTGCTGTGTACTGCTCCTCTCTCTCGCGCTGTGTTTAAAAGATGCGCACCCTCTATCTGTCAAGCTATCCAGCCGTCTGCTTCACCAAAACATCTGCCCCAAAGACATTATCTCATCCTTTATGCTGCTCAGTCCTTGAGATTAATTCTAGAGTTCAGTGATAAAAGGCTAGCAAGAAAACATCAGCATTATGACTTTTGATTTATTTACCGACGCGCTGGACTTACTTTTCTGGATACTTTAATGCTGGAAATTAATGTAAAACTGATGTCATCTTATTCTTGGATTGTAATCCCACTTAAGAGCATTTCATGCACTTTGTTCAGTTTGACTTTTGCAATGTGTAGCATTTGGTTGGATATTTGTTGACACATTCAGGCATGTTTTCTATTATATTTTCCATTTAAAAACCTGCCATCACAAATGTTGATTGACACAGAGGGTGCTGTTGCATTTCCTGTGTACTCCAGCTCATGGCCTGGACAGAAACAGATAACGCTCATATCTGGAGCAGGAAAGTTTGGGCGTTTTGTGCATGTACTAAGTGTATTGTTACTAAACTAATAAAAGCGAGTAAAGCATACTTGTGTTCACATTGGCAGATTAGTGGGTGAACTCTAATTGTGTTGTAATAATAATAATAACTTTATTTCTAAAGCGCTTTCAAACAAAGTGCTGAACAGCTCAAGTACAAGCATTTTAAGTTTCGAGCTCATACTTTAAGACTCTGTCCTTCTGCACGAGAAGACAACATTTCTGTAAAGTGGAAGGTCAACAGTCACCACAATCCTCTGAAGCAGAGAGGGAAAACTGTTTCATGAGAGTCTTTACCTTGGGACAGATGTTTTCTTCTGGCAGTCTCCAAAATTTGATGAGAACCAGTTATGATTGGGACAGAGCTGCAACAATAAAAAAGGGAACTGTTGGTATTCCGTTATGTCAGATGAATTTAAGCAAAACTATTTACATTTTAGATCATTTTTCACTGATATATTGCTGGTGGATTTATTGCAAGCTTTTTTGTAATCGTTGATTATAATGTGGGCCATATATTGGCATGTCCCCTGCAGCAAGAAACAAATATTAAGCAAAAAATACAAAACTCAATATTGTATCAATGGTTGTATGAAATGAGCCACCACAAAGAACTTGTTGTACAGTAAAGGTACATTTTAATCACTCGGTGCAATATCACAGCTGTCACCTCTTACAGCGACACACATGGTTAGCCTGCACAAATAGAAATTTGTAGGCATGAACAGTTAGGCCTGAGATGGCATCAAAGCCCTGACCTGAAGTATTGTTTCAGTCCACCCCTGATGCTGTTTGTGTGCAATATTGTGCAAACTACGTCTGATTTTATAGCAGTCATCGCTGCATTTGAGGCTGCTGTTTTAGCAAATCCAGCTCAGCGTCAGTCTGGTTTCCCTGAAACTCATCGTGCGCTGTATGATTAATGCCTTTTCACTGCAGCTGCCCTTGTTTGGACTGTGCTTGTGACTCGCCGCCGAACAATCCAGTCAAATGTGCTTCATTATGCAACAAAAAGCTTTTCACTGCAGGTGCCCACTTCCTGTTCCCACAGTTTAAACTACATGACAAATGTGCATCACATTAGTAGAATAAATATATAATTAGAAATGATTTAGTCTTCAGTATTCTTAACAATGCCTTTTTCTATTTCCCTTTTGATGCAAAATTAATCCTAAAATCATCTCTAAATATTTAAACTTTTAAAGCTCTAAAGGAAAAAAAGAAAACAAGAAGTACAGATTCACATTATGATTTTATTTACACAGTAAAATTAACAGCAGTGCATTTCTATAAGCAGTGATGAGGCGATAGAACTTGTCAATGGTATTTTAAAAAACACGTAATTCCCAATTCTACCACAGGAGAGCGACAAAAACACAAGTGTCATGCAAATAAAACTCCCAGGTAAAGTAATGTGTAATGTTTCATCATATGTGACCCTCAAGTGTTTCCAGTGAGCGGCTGATTATTTACAGATTCTAGATGTAAAGCCACGGTGAAACGAAACCTTTATTAATGAAATAACTATGTTACAACTCTATATTGCTGGGATAAATACAGTATGATTATATTACTGGTATTCTGAGTTTTAAGGCTATGTTGGGCTTTGCAGCAAGATTTCACAGTGGTCGTCCTCGTCTTGCATCCGTCTCAGACGCAATACTTCCAGAAGCAAGCTATAGGCAAAAGACAGGATTTTGTACAATGAGCTCATATACGAGCAGATATTTATAGTGTAATGATTGTAAATGTTTGATTCATATTTAGCTTACGTTCGCCGCGTTTCCTTGTTATGGATTTGCCTTCTACCATATTAGCTGTAATCTTCCTCTCCAGCTCCAGGTCCTCCCTCAGCGCTCTCCACTAGAAATAAAGATCAAAGTGATTAAAACACACGGAAAGAGGTTTTTCAATGTTTTTGTGAATTACTGTAACAAGTTTTGAGAATTTGAAGCAAGAAACGAGTGCTCCATTTATACACAGTTTGTTCACATTACAATAACATCTAAATCACATTTTATTAGTGCCAGTTAAAATAAGCCTTACCTCCTCGATTTCAGCTAATTTATTAGCCAGCTCAACACCTGCAGAAAGGAGACCCAGTTAACCAAAGCAGAAATGTACCTGTGCATGTTATAACAGGCATTTGTTTCTAGGTCTCACCCAGAGGATCATCCTTTTCAACTGGAACTAAGCTTTTGTGCAGTAATAGTGCCAGAATCTTGCTCTGGGAATCTGTGTCTGCTTTCTGATTAAAAGCAGGGTTTCCTGGATGTACCAAAGCAAACACACAGTGGGTTATATGCTTATTATCTCTCAATATGCTGAAATTTGATAAAACTGTACCAATACACAAAATCATTTAATCAGCAGTTGCATGCATTTGGCATTTTAATTGAAATAAAATGTGGTTTTTTTGCACACTCACCAGGATTAAATATGCTCCTCCCATCCACATTGAGCACGCCTTGCAGTAGAAACAAACTCAGGAGTCCTAAACAGTAGCTCACAGCTGTAACCCTGTCCATGGCATTCAATGTAATGTCTTACGCGAATTTTGCACTGCGAGCACTCCTTCGAGCAAGGCTAGAAGTCCACTCCCTTAAAACCATCCCGTCAATATATTTATACTTCTACGAGCTGGGAGGAGGGGCCCGTCGGCCCCTTGATTACTAAATTCACATCTCGTCACTGTGGACTTCGTCACTGGGCTACCTTCTCACGGGGACTGTGAATCGTCTGAATGAAATACAGCGATCTGACGCGGACGTGCGGGCAAGAAACCCTACATCACTCTGACACGGGTAAATCAAAAAGAGAGGATGCTATCAATCAACCTGTTGGTTATGAACCAGAATCAGATGTTCTTGGCACTTGCAAGTCTTTTTCTTTTACTTTAATTGCTTCCTAAAATAGGTATGCAGGAGTGGGTTGGCCTAGGGAAAGAGTGGCAAGTAAATTGATTCGGTCCTTAAGTGCACCATAACCAGAGACGGGCTCTTCAATCTTGGCTTCAGGACTGATTTGGAGGTGAAGGAACATCCATCACTGAGGCAAAGCCAAACATCCCACACCTCCCGTTTTACCGTATCCTATTCTATGAATCAAGGAAATCACATTTCAAACGTCAGCCAGAAGAGCACACACAGCGTTTGTGCAGGCTAAGGGAAATGAGATGCCTTGAATCTGCTAAATTTGGCTGCTATTATAAGAGTCCTTTGGGATGAGACTTGCATACAAGGGATTTTCACAAGCTCATTACTTTAGCCACTCATCTTTTGAATACACAAATAAAGAGACTACAAACACGAAAGCTAAAGAATCAGGAAAGACTGTGCTGAGGGGATTTTCGGGGTCTGTCGTGTAAATGAAAACCAAATGTACTGATAAAGAACTGAAACTAGGCTACTGAGTCTGCAGGAGGCAGTCACTGTTCACACCAACTAAATATCATACGGATGCACTTAAAGACCTTATGATGCATTCATAAGTCTATCCTTAAATTGTGTAACAGCATAATCCAAGCAGTTTAAGCACTCCTCAGAGCCGCACAGCCTTCAGTCCAGCTTCTGTTCCCACCAGTCTATTTCATCTTTAACAGAGGTCAGGGCTTCGTTGACCTCATTGTATTTCAATGAAAAAATAAACAGTAAAACTACTTTACTTAAGCGTCACTTAAGGAAGTGGTCGTTGCACGCCGACAACTAACAATCCCACTGATCTATCTGCATATCTGCATCCATAAGTGACTGAGACAGGACTCATTGTTACCACATTCTCATATCATCCTGATCCTTCTGGCTTCACTACGGCACAAGACACCCTACCCACGCAATGTACACTAGCTGTAAATTTCCAGATTGTTCTATTTTATCTTTATTTATACAATGTATATAACTCACCCACTTGCACATAATGTCCTCTTTGTAAATCCTCATTCACTGTGTATAAAGTTCTCTCTCTCTGTACAGTCGAGGAGCGTATCAGGTCACATTTCACTGCGTGTTGTAATGGTAAATGGTAAATGGACTGGTTCTTATATAGCACAAGTGCAAACTAATCTACATTCACACACATTCATGAGCAACCAAGGATATTTGGCATGCAGACTAGGGGAAGCCAGGAATCGAACCACCAACCTTCCAATCAGTAGATGACCTGCTCTACCACCTGAGCTACAGCCACCCCTGTGTACTTGTATGACTACGCACGTGACAAATAAAGAATCTTGAATCTTGAATGCAAACGGACCACTACTATGGACTTATTTTAAGGATAATGTAAATTGGAAGCGGTTGTGGTGGTGCAGCAGAAAGGCTACCCGACAGCTGACCACCAGAGGGAGCAGTTAGATTACCATAATCAAAATACCAGCTGCAGCGAGCGTGTATTTGTAATAGAAGGCGTGTAAATGCGGATCCTTGTCATTCACTTAGTTTGCCTTGACGGTTCCCACACAGTCGCACATGCATCGTTGCTCGCGTGGACCGTAGTGCTGACGCACGGTTGCTTCGTGGTGAAGACTTTCCAAACCTGCACACGCAGCACACGTCTACAGCCACTGAACCGTGAGAAGAGGGCTGCGTCAATTTAAAGCGTCTCGTAAGTTAGCCGCAAGTAGTTAGAAATAAACCGGAAGTGTGCTCTGTCACTTTTCAGCTTAAAGCAAACGTTAATACCAGCACTGCATTCTTGTATGTCCCTGAATTTATAAATGCAGCAGTTGTATCATATGTTGCTGGCTTGTAATGATCACTATGAAAATATACACTAAAACTGCAGCACTTTCGTGTACTAAGCATGCCAAGTTTAGAAAAATCCACAATTGTTACTAGCTTATGTTGGTGATGCATTTCAACAATTTATGATGTAAGGTTTTAAATTCAAATAGGCTCAGTTTCCGAAACACAAGTGTATTCTTAGACTTTTTTCCCCCAATGGAGAGCTTCGTTAAACTTTTCTTTTAGTTCATTAATATATTTAATAAATGTTTGGGAAGCTGGCTGATAAAGGTACACTTCAAAACCTAGAGTATAAAGCTAAATGTAAATGTTGGCTTTTGCACAGTCAAAGGTTAAAGTTATACTTGCTGGGCTAAGTTCGCAAGCATGTAGGTCATGTGTAGTCAGTAGTATTGTTCAGTTGTGTTTGTTTATTTATTGTGTCCTGAATATATAAATATTTTTAATTAATATTTATAAATAAATAAATAAATAAGGGAACTCTTGAACAATCTTCACTTTGATTTTCTTTTCTTTTCTTTTTATTTGCGTGTGTGTGTGATTTATTTATTTATTTTTCCTGCGCAAGTCTTGCGAAAGCCGGTCTTTTATTCTGAAAAATCTAGACAGGAAGTATTTCCTTACTCCGTTGGCCGGGTGTAGGAGGGAGGGACGCTAGCAATCTGACAGGCTAGCTAAAGCAGAGTAACAGCCTGGCAATTACCACGGCGACGTATCAGGAGAGGGTGGTTACCGAAACTAATCAAAGGGTCGTCCAGCACCTGAACCATCAATCGGGTTTATGAGTAAAGGCGATCAATCAGGCTGCCGTTAACCTTCGGAAGAAACGCTGAAGTGTTATTCATCGTCAACGGGGTTTTTTCTTTCTTTCTTTCTTTCTTTTTTTAAAAACTTATTATCCGTGACAACATGGCTGAATGTAACGTTAGCATCGACCAGAATAAACTACCTGGAGTGAAAGAGGGTAATGTCCATATAACATGTTTCCTGGAAAAATATAAAGCAAGCTAGCTTTTAAACACCCAGCCTATTACGTTAGGGTAACTCTAGCGAGGCTGATGTTAACCGAGTAAACGCAGGTGTTTATTTTTTATTTTTTTGTCTCGTGCACTACGGCTAATGTGGCTTTTAGCACACGCTGCTAGTGGATGCTAGCACACTTACTGGTCTTTTCAGGCTGGAGTTAGATGGTCAGTCTGGGTGCAGGTGTCATCCAGACGAGTTTACAGTGGAAAACACCGTTTTATGTATCGTGTACATGTTGACACAGTGAGATCCTCCTCATATTAAACACAGTGCTAGGCTGGTGAAATGTGCTATATACCTGTGTGGCGAGATGCTGTGTTTACATGACTTGTAACTTTGTCACATGAGTTGTTTTCCTGTTTTAAGGTATGTGGTCTAGCCAGAGTTTTGAACACAAGCTCTGTTTGATGTTTGTTTGTTTGTTGTCCACCCCC
>VUQG01000447.1:35226-45415 GCA_015106755.1 Etia nguti
GGGGGGGGGGAGTTGTGGTTGTAGCAGAGCTAGCGCACCTACTGAGGTGGGTCTCCCTAATTTATTCTTTGATGAGAGCACCACCTAGTGGACGTGCTTCCAGTTGGTGAGGGTACAGATCACAGTGATGTGTATTTGTGTATGTTGTGCTTCAGATATTACTTTGGTTTCATGTGTTGTCTGTCAGTTTTCTTTAATCTAGGGCTTTATGCAATCTACCAATCATGAATCAACATGTTTTGGACTTTTTTTTTAAGTAAAATGAATTTAATAAGTTGCTTTTACTTGTAGCGTCTCAAAATGTAATAAATTGTATGAATACAACATATTTGTGAAGCTGTAGGCCACTCAGCAATCTCACCTGCCATGCCCACTTCATCCCACAGCTTTAGTCATTAATAAGGATACAAGGTGAATTTTGGTGAAAGGTCAACACATTAAGTTCATTGAATATCTTGACCAATAAACTAGTTTCACTCTGCTCATCACCTCCTGCAGTCACCCCCTCGGTGGGGCCCGCCTGAAGTGGGAGAACCTGTAATACAGAATGTTTGAAGCCCCAAGTGACCTCTGACCTTCGCACATGTAACCACAGATTTACCTGTAGTACAGGTTTTGAGTATCCAAAGGCAGAAACTGCTCAAAGCCTCGGAATTTTTGAGTCATCTTGAAAACCTTAGACTTCAAGAAACTACACCTAGAAAGACACTTAAAAAAAAAATCAGTTTGAACTGTGTGTTGACTGACATCCAGGTTTGTTTCATATCATTCTTCTGCTTCAAGTTTTAAGTGTCATTTAGGTTATTTCGGCCTTGCTAAATGAAAGAACACCACTATGAAGACACCAATACAGCAGAAAGTGCCGGTTCATTTTTATTGCTGCATAGGGAAACAAGTAATCATTTTTCCTTTCATCATGTTAAAGTAAGTCATGTGCTCAGTGTGCGATAACTTCCTTGTGTGAAGTGGTTAGTGCCAGCAGCAGGTAGCCTTTTATCGTTAGCGTTTTAATTAAATTGTGCCACTCTCAAGAAAAGTACAGTCACACCCTTCCTCTGAGAGTAGAGCAGAGCTGGTTCACCAACATACCTGAAATACTCAAGGTTTGTCTGCAAGTGGTAACACCACTGCCATGCCCTCCATGGGATATGTCACAACTGAACTACTAGAAGCTACACCTGAATAGCCAGAAAAGTAGCTGCTGCTGCGAAGAGGTTAAAAAGTTTAAAGTGGACAGGTGATCAGCTTCAGTTTGGGCAATCGCCTTAAAGGAAACGCTGAAATTCTCTGGAGATTAGACCCTGCTTGGATAGCAGATGCATTAGGAGGTTAGGCCCATCAGCATGCGGCTGTTAGGTTGTAGTGCTGCTTTAATACAAGTCAGATTATGCAATGGTGACACTGATGTTGACTCTGCTCGTGTAACAATCAGTGACGCTGAAATAGTTCAATTATGCAGCCCAGATTTAAAACAGATGATTTAAAAAAAAAAAAAAATCCCTCTAAACCATGTGGCAGGCAGCCCTGCGCTAAAGGCCTGGGATGGGAGGTTACACACACGACCAGAAACAATGACTGAAATTTTTTGAGAACAGAAATTCCCAGGCAAAGTTTCCAGCTGTGCGGATAACACAAGTTCTGCAGGCGGGGAATCTCTCTGTGGATACAGGCAGGCGCTTGTATTCAGGTGGAAATTTGCGCGCGTGCTCTTCCTGTACCTGCTGGTTCACAAACACAAATAACAGCGGGGCTCACAAGTGCAAGCAGATCTATGTGCCGGCCTACCGAACTGTTGGTACCTGATTAATGATACTGACCACTGCGGATCACGCTGACAATCACAGGTCAACCGGACGCAACACGTGTTTTTTGATTTTTTGGTTTTTTTTACCTGGAAACTGGGGAGGGGAAAAAACAGCGATTACATACATCCTGATCAGCAATGCAGTTGGTTAAATGGGTTGCATAACTGCGCAAACAAAACAGCAACACAATGTGTATTTACAGGTAAATGAGCTCACCTGTCCGGACTGCAGGGTCAGCGGATCACTCAAAAGTTCAGCTCCTCTCAGAATGATGAAGAAGCTGGTTAACTGCGAGGACTTGACTGTCTTTTCAGTGTCTCACCTGGCAGGTAGAAAGGTGAATGCAGCTGTCTATCTACTGGAGCACGCCGTGTTCAGACACGAAGACACACCCACTCATGAGAGAGAGAGAGAGAGAGAGAGTCACCGCCTTCTTACATTTCTGTCAATCCAGATTTGAGACGTTATTAAAGAGTAAATCATCTTGGGAGAGAGAGAATAAACATTGTTTCCTCTCATGACTCGTTGATGTGAGTCTGTAAAAGAAAAAAAAAGTGTCCGTCATCTCTAATCTAATTCACTGCATGTTTTAGTTTGTGTACTTGTCCTCATGAAGCCTGGGGCGCATCTTCAGGAAAAACCGGTAGAGGTTGTCAGAGAACTATTCTGTTAAGCCTTTCCGAGCCAGCCCTCAGAGAGACAAAGAAAATCCCAGCTCTGTTTTTTATGAGAGTTTCAGGCGGCCAGAAGTTACAAAATATGGAGGGGGGAAAAAAAGAAAAGGATTATCATTATTAGCATCGTTATTATTACACCCTTTGGCTTGGTGTATATAAGCATGTTGGAGATTGTAGGCTGGCTGAATAAGGGCTACGTTTAGTGTGAGCACTTTATACACTAATAATCTCTTTCTATGCCAACAATCACTCCTACTATGGCAGCATTGCATCAGCTGAGTTGCTTCTAGTGCCCCACCCTCAGCTAGAAACTGCATTTTTCCAAAATCATTAACTATTTACAATCAGGATCATCAAATCTGCCACTTGAAGAACAAAGAACATCATCTATCACTACTTTTTCCAGAAACGCAATTCTCAATCTGTAATGGGAGCGACATGCCGCACATGTTTAGTCTAGATTTGTACTCATATGGATAATGTTTATCTTCCTTTTTCAAATAACCCTGACTCAGAATTGTCACAGTCCCACAGGAGGTTATGTCAAAGCTCGAAATAGAGCTGTAGAAAGTGCTCAGCGCCTAAATGATGACAAAAGTGAACCTTCTCATCTCCTCTGAAAAAAAAGAAAAAATTACCAGGCCGTTTGGCCCGAGGCGTTCTGTGCTGTGCCTGATGCAGGAATGACATTCGACTGGTTTGAAGCAGCAGCTAGGCTCATCTACGGAGGGAGTCTCTGCTGAATGCATGCCAAGGCAGTCCTCCAAGTGTTGTTTAAGCATGCACAAAATGACAGAAAAGTACTGAATTTGTTTTGCCATACTGACCAGCTAGTGCAGTTGCAGTTACGAGCAAGACGCTGAATAATAGGATATGCACAGAATAACAAACAAAAGTGTGTCATATTTATGGGAAGTCAAGCTAAAAACCCAATGAACCGATATAGCCATTGCACATATAAAAAGAAACCACCTAAGAATCTGCAGCCTGAGCGGATATCAGTACAGCAACAAGTTGTGAGTGGCTCCTGTGTGTGTGTGTGTGTGTGTGTGTGTGTGTGTGTGTGTGTGTGGCGAATTTTTGGCAGGTTTTTCCATGTTGTCCGTGTGTGAAAGAGTCACTGCGTAAAAGGGGCCTTCTCTTCGTTTCTAAACATTTCCTACTAGCTGGGAGATCTGCTCTATTGAAATAAAAGGTATTGTCTGCATGATATGAGAGGACCCCGAGGAATTAAACTAACAATGGAAATGAACGGCACATTTATAAGGGGGGAAGTAAAGCCTGGACCATCTTTAAGGGAAAACATCTCTCCCTCTGAATTACGTCAGTGCTTTCCAGCTGGTGCACATAAGAAGATTCACTTGTGCCGTCACCGTTCATTTGTTGAACTGTTTTATGAAGACCAACTTTCTAAAATCACCAATAAGCAATGAGAGCATGTACGCATATAACGTTAATGTCTCAAGCCAGAGACAAGTTAGCAATTAATTATTTGTGGGCTAAATAAAGTTATGAGGAAGGAAGGATAAATTAATTTCTGTCGTTTTGCTTTATTGCGTAAATATTCTTTTGATTGAACGAAGAAAAAAAGAAAAACTTGGTGATTCATGGAATGGAGCCAGCATGTGCCACACCAAACTTTTAGCACTGAATCAGCAAATGGAATGTGCGCATAATTAACGTGATTAGCTCCGGTGTGTGGGGGTATTAATAAATACATACGAGCACGTCCGGTGATTTTGCCTGGTCACCCTGTAAACCCGTAAACCTCAAAGTCTCACTGTGTTCTCGGTGCCTCCTGCACCTTGTCTTGCTCAGTAATGCCACTAGATGGCGTCTCACTCACATACTGTGGCCTGATTTTGAGCGTGGGACTCATCTTCATGTGCCTGACAGTGGCTGTGGAAAAAAGGCAGGTTTTGCTTAGTCATCAAGCTTCTTGGAACAGGTGTTGGCTTCTTTAAGAAATCCCCTGCAGTGTTGTGCTCTACAACATCACATTCTTAATGAATCAAGGAACGTGTTCAACTTTCTCCTACAGTTTCTGCTCCACTCTCTCCCAGCAGCTCGCTTTAAAAAACATTTGGCTGTCATGTTGTTGCAATGGCTCACTGCTTTTCTCAGAAATGAGTTTACAGCGTAGCTCCTCCCAGATGGCTGCTTCCTCCCTTTGTGCGATAAAGGCTAGCATTAGGTAGTATTTGCAAGGAAATCCTTGAATCTTTCCAGTGAATTAAAAGTTAAAACCCATTTTTACTGATATTAGGCAGGTGCCTTGCATTTTCACGAGAAGTGAAGCCTGCAGTATTTCTGATAAACTGTTCTTGTCAGCTATGCTATTTACCGACTGAACTCGTTAATCTGGCAGTTTAGTCTGTCCACTTAGGTGTCAGGGCCATTCCCTTGAATTTTCTGTTCACTCCACCAGTTTACTTTAAAGCACGCACCTGTAAGCTTTTCAGGTTTTGAACTTATGTGATGTCATCAGAGAGTTTTGAGTGAATTTGTGCGTATGTGGTGTGTGTGAGGGCTCAAACATCTCACCGTGTGCTTGATACAGAATAGAAAACTCAAGAGTGAAAACTGGTTTGACCAGCTCGGGCACAAACAGCAAATCAGATTATAAAGAATCGCATTAAAGACACAATGGTGATTTTTTGATTTTTTTTTTTAAGTATAGATATATATTTTTTTAAAAAGATATAGCAGCATTAAAAACTTACTGTCATGTTACACAGAGCACTAATGACCCAACATTGCTCAACAACAAGGTGCTGGAAATAAGGTCATTAACAGAAAACTATTTACTGATCTCAGAGGATTTTAGTTATCCCAAGAAAAACAGCCTAAACTGTGCCAATTAAACACAGCATTTCTGCTTTTGAGACCTTTCACATCCAAACAAACACCCTGACTTTTACTTGTTAGAGGAAACAATCACTGCCTGCTGAAATTAGATAGCAATCAAAATAACTACTGCTTTCTTTGTTTGGGTAGTAATTCCAGGGAATGTCGCTGTGTGATAAAATTTTGCTATTTTCCCTCAGTGACAGTGAATTTTTTATTTGGCTTTTATGTAAGCTCAACCTTTTGCAAAGGTCACTGTTTATCCTCTATTCAAGTTGAAAAGGTCTTCTGTAAGAGTGAGAAAAGACAATGTTTAAATACTATTTCATTCCAGAAGCTTAAGTTTGCCCGCTTAATCCAAAAACTAGTGTTATGACCCAAGATCATGTAGGTCATAAGTGTGTGTGTGTGTGTGTGTGTGTGTGTGCAATAGGCATTTCAGGTTATCAGTTAAAAGCTAATGTACTTGAATAGTGTGTGTGTGTTTGTGTGTGTGTGTGTGGATACATGTTCATTCAGCCTGAGAAAGACTTCATTTCTTACACAGCCAAGTAGAAAAACTTTGTCAGTAAGAACAAAAAAAAGTAAAAGTAATAAAGTTATTTCAATAAAAAGCAAATAATGGAGTAAAACAAGAACATTTGGAGGTAGAATTCAAAATTAAAGGATAAAAATGAGAAATCTCATTGTTCTTCATGTTTTTCCAAGTTTCAGCTTCACGCTGAGTAAAACTGCAACGCTATCCAACCACCTGAGGGGGATGGTAAAAGTAACAGGAGTGAAATAGTAGCCAGGGCCAACGGTCTAACCTCAGCTTATATTGAGGAGCATTATAATGATCCCAACAATGAACATTCTCCATAATTCAGTGCTGATAGGAAAGCTGCTTTCATCTGCCCAGAGAAAACCATCATCTTAGGTAAACCAGGGCCATCACAGGTGACCCCTCGCACCCCGCCCACCGCCTGTTTGACCCGCTGGTCGATCAGGTCCCACACCTCCAGACTCACTAACAGCTTCTTCCCCTGGGCCATTCAGACTGTTAACAAACACTACCCCCCACACCCCACCCCAGCCTGCCCGCCCACCCACCAATCTGCGCCATGGTCTGAGTAACCCTCATCACTCAGGACACTCACACATGGACTCTATTCAGAAGTCCTTTTTTTCTTTGGACTGCTTCCAAGCACTTTGTCCTCTATTGTGTGCCTTTCTCTTATTTTTGTTTGTTATTTATTTCTTTTATACGCTTTATATTTTACTCCGGCACAGTCAGTGTGAAGCACCCACAATTTCGTTGTAAATGTACAATGACAGTAAAGGCCTCTTCTCTTCTATCATCTACCGTTCTGAAGGAACCAGTTCTCCTGCTGAATGTGCTCACAGGTGTCACGTGAAATTTAAAATTCAGCTTCTCACCCATCCAAAGCAGTGCTGAAGACCACAATGTACAGCACCACTGAACAGTAAGGGACAGTGTTGTCAGCATAGAGGTGTAGTTTACAGCATCATCTGCAAAAGTCTGCCCACAGGCTGCCTCACTTCTGCTCTCAGCGTCTACTTTCTGAACAAATCCAGTAAGCCTGAGCTCAAAGTGCTCAGAGCAAACACATCTTCAGGACACCAGTGCACTCACAGCGCTATCAGCTCAAAATAGTTCCACAGCTTCTCAATCAAATCAGAAAATGGGTGGCACTTATAAAAACACCGTTTGGGACTTTCAGGGCAGAAAGAAGACATGGCAAGCCAACGACATCAGCAGCAATGCAACATCAGAAACCACTTGCTGTTCTAGTGCATCTACCATCATTCTATAAATCGCGTGTTTCTGTGTGGAGGAACATGTTACTCTGCTACGACTGTGTTTCCATTAAGCATCACAACCGCAGCCCTTGTGTTTATCGTGTTAAAGCACTTTAATGAAGTCCAGTGTGTGAACAGGAGTCTGTGCAGGCTGCAGTCATTTTACTCGTTACCTGACATTACAGCTCATTTCAGGGACACGCTGCACACAGCAACATGTATATGTGAAAGACTAAGTCCAGCCTCGTGTCCAATAATAAGGTCTTGCTGAGCAAAGCATTTACCAACATCATGATGTTCCCGCTGTATGTAGGATGTTCAGGCTCCATTCTGGCTCCAACACGTACTCATATATGTGCTTATGCGCTCTGTCCCCTCAATAACCTTCCAGAAACTGGCCAATTACAATACGGCGGGTTTCAGTTGGATTTGGACAGAGCTGAGGAGACTTATTGAGAACTTTGAATCGTGCAAAGCTACCCTTGGAGAACACAAAGTTTGTCAGACTTCACTGATGCTTTTAATTTGAAAGAATGCTTTATATTTCAGTGTCATTAAGTGAGTGTGAGATAGCAGCTGCATGTGAGTATCTGATCAAGCAGGGATAACTGTGTGTGTGGGTGATCGATGGCTCTTTGATCGGGGGTCTGTGTGTGTGCTGACAGGCACTTTACATCGCCTATTGTTAGCGGTGGGCGATCGACAGACTCATATAGATCCCACTGCGCTCTCTGTCACTCTCTCTCTCTCTCTCCTGCATGTCGGCACTTTTTAAAGGTCACGTCCCCCCGCCTCTCTCTCTCACTCGTCCTTTCTGTCCATCGCACGCCCATCTTACCCCTCCCGTCTCTCTCCTCCACCCTGCGGTCTCTTGATCGCCCCGCCTGTCGCTCATATTTCCTCATAATTAGAGTTGAGATGGAGCGACCGCTGATCGGCAGCAGATCCTGGATCTGAAGAGTTTTAATATCAACTGGGGCTGCAACGATTCATTGAGTAATTCGAATAACTTGATTAAAAGAAATCCTCGTTTAACGCACAACTCTGCAGCACTCACTCACAGACCTGCAGTAGAAATGCATTAAGGAGCAGCGTGTGGATAAAAAGTCTGACCACATTCAGCTCACACAGCCCTGATGATGCTGGGACAGTTTAACATGGAGGCGGAGTCTGTTTGCACAAGAGGCGAAGCCACAACAGTACAGTGAAAAAACTTGTTTGTATTGCCCAAAACAGCAGCTGTTCCTGTGATCACTATTAAAATCTTTACTGGGAAACAGCGAGCGGGAGTCCTTCATCAAAGTAGCTGATCGTCAAACTCCCACAGGAAGAAAAGGAAGTTTGTAGCTGCTCCGCCCAACGCTGTTTGTTCTACAGTGAGAAAAATCTGCAGATGAACTGTTATTATTAATATTGATTAACGACGCACCATCATAGCGTCTGTTTTCAGCAGCACAGACACTTTGCATCAAAGCACAGGGCAAACGTCAGAATGCTGATACGCTCGCAGACACCGCGTTCTCCTTTAAAGGCTTACAGACACAAAATCACTCATTCACTGCACAAAGACGCAAACAGACACACACACGCACCCAAACTCATGAACATAAACACACACCAAATGTAATCTGGCTCATCCAGGAGATAAAACACTGTCACAAACCTTCCAAAAACACAGAGTAAAGGTACACGTTTTAGGTTTCAGTTGCATACAGATTATATTGACCTTTGACGAGAGACTTGAGGTTTATTTATGTTTGCATTTAAGAAAATGTTTTCTATTTTAGTATGGCGTGTAAACACTATGTACTTTTGAAAGACCTGCGTTTTTCTCTTTTGAATAGTTATCACAGAAGTATTTCTTATCTGAGTACTCGATTAATCGATGGAATAATTGATTACTAAAATAATCAATAGCTGCAGCCTAATATCACCGCCACAAAGTGTTTTCCTAAATTCTTCATTTTCATTATTTCATAGCATCAAAGATTTTAGAAGGAGCTACAGAATACTGAGCTACCCCTCGGCCGCCTCATAGATGCACCTCTGGCATAAATTTGAAAAACCACAACATTCAGAGACGTCTGATCTATACACCGCCTGCTCGCACCACCACCGCCATCCCCAGGCATCAGAGCATTCAGCTGATTGGCCGCTCGTGCACTCTCCTGCACCACATTCACAGCGTCGACTCTCACCATCTTTAAAACATGTGCTGTTTGAGTCTGTGTTGTTCACATTTTAATCTATGGTGTTATTATGCATACAGTGAGTTTGGTAATCAATTACTTATAAGGTATTACTAAGTAACAGTTATTACTAATGTTATTACTATTATTGTTATAGAATGTGGTGAACACCTGGCTCTCTGATGCACAAGTGCTCAGTCTTGTCCTGCAGGCTGAGCTCATGATTAACACTCTCCTAAATGTGTTCTTACGTTCATCTGCGGGAATGCCACTCAAACACACATCAGCAGCTACACACACACACACACACACACAGTGTGTTCATTAAGACAGGCAGCCTGTGGTTTGGTCTGGAGGAATTACATTAGACCCACTATCGATGACAGATCTGCGATCCGATCAGTGCTCGGCCTCACTCGGCCTCGCTGCAGGAGGAGAGGGAGAAAGAACTTACTCTGAGACACTCGGACGAGCTCGGCCACCGTGAAAACGCCAGGTGTCACGAAGCTGTCCTGGAAGCCCAGGTGACCTGCGAGCAGAGGGAGGGAGGGGGTTATTACTATATTACTACTGTATCACCAACACATACCGGCTCAGCCAAACACTGCCATCCCCCCGAATTCTACACCTGCAGCAGTATTACAGGTAGTACTAGTACCAGTTGTACCAGGGAAGTATCAGTATGAGTGAGGAAGTACAGGCTTCTGTTTCCCAACAGGAATAATCAGGACCAGCTGTGTGTGTGTGTGTGTGCGCGCGTATGTGTGCGCATATCTGACCACAGCCTCATTTCGTTTAACCACACAGGGTCACACACAGGTCGGCCTCAGTGTGTGTGTTTGTCTGTGTGTGTGTGTGTGCCTGTCTC
>VUQG01000448.1:0-14454 GCA_015106755.1 Etia nguti
TCAACATTTTTCCCCTGTCTCTCTCTCTCACACACACACACACACACACACACACACACACACACACACACACACACACCTAACTCAAAAGTATGACAGTGCCCTGTTTGGGTAGGGTGCCATCTCCTGGTTGGAACAGAGCATGTAACTGCCCAGAGGTGTGTAAAGCAGGGCTATGGGGTTGGGAGGGTGGGGTGAGGGGGGTTGTTAAGCTCTCTGAAATTGGTTACCAAGTTGTCACTGGGACATTCTTTCACAACCTGTCTTTACAAGTTTGGCTTGGCAACACCACCAAGATGAGACAGATGTCTTCGACCAAATATATCTCATTCACAACAACAGGAAAATAACAATCCTTACATTGTAGAGACTGGATGCAGTTAAAGCAAAGGTGCAGTTTGTCGTCACACTTATTCAAAAACTACATGGCTGAGTTTCATTAAACTTTGTGGGAAAGTTAAGCATGAGTAAAGGAAGGACACTTTCATTTTCATGTGGATCTGGATAACTTTTTTAAAATAGCAAAATAAGGCATTTGCCTTGGCGGGGGACTGTGCTCTCCGAATGTATAAATAAATGGATAAAAATGATAATTTATTATCAAAAATGCATTTTTCATCACTTTTCTACTTAGAATGTGCTGGCACTGTGCTCTAAAATCCCTACCTGGATTTTTGGATATGACTTACGAATGTCTAATGTGACACTGGATGGGCAGGTGCATATAAGGAAAGAATGTCTAGCTGCAGAGACTTGCTAGGTAGCAGGTAAATCATTGGTCACCTCAAGCCAGTTAAAGAGGCCTAGTAAGGAACAGGAGAGGAAGAACGCTGACATGGGACTGCACACAAACACTGTCTATAGTGTTTAAACAGTATATGTGCTAAGGCAGAGTAACAAGCTTAAGGCTCTGATCTCACTCCCTGCAGTCGCTCTGTGCTGCAGACGCCAGCTGGTAAACATGCCGAAAATGGGCTAAGTCTATGTTTGTATGGGAGACCGCGGGAGTTTCAGGGTTACGAATTAAAGATTGTGCAATAAAAAGGAAACAGAGCGTGATCAGAGTTTGTACTCTTACATGCAGGGGTGTCAGCATGTTGAAAACCTTAACTGCATACCTGAATCAAAAGAACTTTGTGGTTGTGTATGTGAAAGAGAGAAAGAGACAAAGACAGAAAGACTGAGAAAGATGGACAGTTTTACTGCGATGTATCTCCTTCATGTCTTATCTTCCTCTCCCCCTCTTCTCCTGTCCTCCATGTGAGGGCAGTTTCTCTCTTCTTTATGACTCTTTATCTGACATGAAAGGCACTAACATGGGATACCCGCCATTACGGCTCCATCAACATGAAAAGCCCTGACATGGGATTCTCCACTGCAGCTCAGCCCATTAAGGACGACTGGCGATCCTGTGCTCTGTCAAGAAGCTGTCACAAGTAGACAGCGCCAACATAATGAGGACTTAAAACCTTAACCTTGCCTTTAAGACCCCTGGTCAAAAGCTGCAATAAAAACCTCAAGAGGGCACCTACTGGCTGGCCCGCTCAGTAATTACAACCCGTGTCTGAGCATTAACCCAAAAGGTCCAATAGTTTAGATATACAAAAGAGTGTGAGACAGTTCAGAGCTAAGGTTGAAGGGTCACAGGCCTAATACCGTGGTTGGCACAGTTGAATAAATATCCAGCCGTGTAATTCTACTTTTCACAATGCCAACTAACTTCTCTCTTTTTCTTTATGCATTTCAAATTAAGAATGAGCAAATCAAAAACACATAAATCAAGGGAAAGACTTTACAGAATCGAAGACACCAATTGAGGTGTGCTTGCTTACTAATAATTTGTTAGACACAATACCTCCTGACACTGGGGCATCCATGAACACAGCACCCTTCTTCTCTGCAGCAACTGCCATTTCTCTAGACACAGCAGGATCAATCGTGGAGGAGTCAATTAACAAGGTCCCCTTCTTTACCTTCCTGCACCGAGTAAGAGAGAAAAAATGAACGCAAGGAGTATGGTGTTCAAACTAAGTCCTATCTGGACAAGCTTGTATTTTTTTAAACACCACAAAATCTCCACTGACCATTTATAGATTTTAAAAATACAAGGAGAAGATACATGAATGTCACAGAAATCACAGAGACACCAATAATAAAGTTTCTTACTTGAGGATGCCATTTGGGCCTGTGTATACTTCTATGACGTTGGGACTAGAGGGTAGCATGGTAATGATGCGGTCTGCTTTCTCTGCAACGTCTGCTGGGGAGTCCACTACCTGAAAACCATCAGCACAAAATACCCCACTTGATTTTGTGACAGCCTATCAACTGTCGCGCAGTTCATTTTAAGAGAAGCTGTAAATTATTGCACAAATACATGTGTAAATGCAATGTGCTAATGACAGTTTATTACCTGGGCACCAGTGTCCTGCAGCTCCTTGCAAGACTGAGGGAAGACATCGGTAGCAATGACAGGATACCCATTTTTTAACAGGTTTTTGGCCATGGGACTGCCCATGTTTCCCAGACCAATAAATCCCACTGGTGTCTTTGAGGCCATTGATCGTGTTGATACTGTGGTAAAAACAAGATTTAGTTGAAATCAGGAGCAAAATAAACAAATCTGAATGAAGACAATACTGCTTTCTACTGCAGGTAGTGCTGTAGAAATTTCCCTATGACTAATAGCTAGTGTAAAATTCTAACATTATCCAGAAATAAATTAACTAATTAAAAGTGGATAAAAATATCTCAGATCTTAGTCAGACTAGCCAGGCTATCAACCACTTCTTGCTTAGCCAAGATCCAGACAGGTTAAAACACAATGGAAACTCTGGCAGCGAACCAACCAGACTGCAACAACAGGATTAGGAAGGGAAGAAAAACACAAACGAAAGGCCTAAAGCTTAAATTCAGCCAAGTCTTCACCATACTCAGGAGACCAACTTCTCCCATCTCTCTGTAATACTTAAAAGACAACAAGGTATTCTCCAGTGCTGGACTAAAATGACCAAACTTCAAAACTTCAAGTACTGGATACTTAACAATGAATAAACGTTTTGCTAATGACACACTGGCATCTAATGCAGAGGCTTATCTATTCAGATGAAGCTGAGCTGTACAAAAAAAGAAAAAAAAAGAAGAAGGAGATGCTTTATGGTCCATATTGAAAAACACCTATTTACCACTGCACCAAAATCCCCAATTAAAATCCCTCATGTCCAAATCACCATATATTTTATGGAACCAAAAGGTACTACACAACAGAAAAAAGAGTCATCTTATTCTGCAGTATAAGATGACAGCACCTTATTTTTTTTATTTTTTTTAATACACACTGAATTTTATTCCAATAGTGTGCATCGCTTTATTAGTGTAATAGCAGAGTGCATTACACTGAACTGAATCAAAGGGCAACTTTTAATAAAACATTAATACTTATAACAGGATGTTACTTTCTCAGGTATTGCTTGCTATACATGGCTTTCTAAGGTAGCACACTCAGCTGATGTAACACAGTACAGCACATGTTTGGTTCTGAAACATTTTTAAAACTGCATTTAATTCAGAAACATATAAACCAGATAATAGAAAAATGGAATGAAGAAATTTTTTGCACAAAATTATTAAATGATTTGTTGTTGTTTTTTATTTATTTATTAATTGCACACCAATTATTTAATTAATTGGGTCATGCCAGTACATCAATCTATCTGAATACATTTTAATTTGATTTATAGAAATTTAATATGGTTACAGCCCATTTGAAGAGGTTGTTGGGTTATCTTCTAAACTACACTGAAATCATTTAAATCAATATTCACTGTAGATAATTCATAAGAAACAACCTAGCGTGTATTGCTTGCACTGTGGGAGCCATGGACGGAGCATGTGTTTGCAACAGTGATGCAATGCAAGCTAGTGTTTTTATGTAGTGCAGATTTGTTAGTGGCAAATAAATACTCATATGAACCACCTAAAACCAGCATATCGCATATGCCTGCTGAGGTCCAAAATTAGCTTTTCGTGCCATTGCTATTTCAGTGTACTCGTCTTCGTTGCGCATAGTGATGTTCAACTTGGTGACATCTTCCAGACTGCAAACACCTAAGTATTCATACTTTCTTCAGAGGGCTAACGAGCTAGCTAACAAGTACAGGACTATTCTGCCTGAATTTACCTGTGAACACACATTCGTAAATGAATGAAACGACGCGAAAAAAACCGTCAAGATAAGCGAATACATTACCGAAGGCAATGTCGACATGCTTATTCCACCTTAACCATATATATCGAGACCCTCTGAACAGCGAAGCCATACTTCTTTCCCCTTGACCTCGGCGTACGGTGACAGCTGTCAGTGCCAGGAAAGCTACGCCGAAGGGTTATGATCGACAGCATTTTCCACCAATCGTAACGGGGGATAAGTTTGCCGAGCCAATGAAAACGAGGCAAAAGCGGGATATCCTGTGCTTTTACTTATAAATGCTCTTTCAGTCTTTACAATCGTTCACTGTCATGACTCTAAATGAAAAAAAAAACAAAAAACCGCAAAATCATTAAGTTAAAAAGCGAGGTTAAATGCGGAATCTTTTTTCTGTTTTTAAATTAATGGCATGTTGTTCGAGTTGGCAAATGACCTCAGCAGTTATCGTATTAAGTCAGATGCGATTTTTTTTATAAGTGAAATAAACGAGGATAATAATTAAAGTGATTTAAATAATAAAGTTGTTACGTTGACCTCTTGTCGTCCCCTCTATTCACAGCAGCATCACTGGTACTTCTCAGCATCCCGGAAGTCCAGCATCATTTTCTCTTTCAGGAAGAGAGAGACGCATCATCGCCAGAGCTTTGACAACAACGGGGACACTGACAAAAACATCGGCCAGGACGCCAGAAATTCACTCTGTTTATCAAGTGGAAATCCAATGAAAGGGTACCCTTTTTAAATTCAGGCTAAAATAACGCTTGTGAAAATCTTTGGTCTCCTTTCTCAGCCAGCCAGCTAGCTGTCCGACTAGTATAATGTTTAGCTAGCTGGTGACTTGACAGGACATGGCCTGTTCACAAGCTAATATTAGCTCCTTAGCCATAACAAATAAGATTAACTCCAGGCTAACTGAGCTCGTTTCAAAGGGCTGCGCTCTACTTTAGCCGTCGTGTGCTACCTTCGCCGTGTTTTGGTCGAAGCGGATCAGTGGTCAGACGTTAGCTGTTTAGCTTAATCGAGCATCAGTTTATGACTTAGACACTTGCACCTTATGTTTATCAGTCCAGGCTTGGGTGTATAGGAAATGCAGGGATTTAGGGTTTGTCGTTTTGGCTTGCTTTGCAGTTACGGAGATGACTTGGTGACCGTGATGCTAAGCAGCTGCATCATTCTACTTGACCACGAACAATAGCTCTGACTGTGCAGTTTAAAGTCAGCTGCCTTACACCAAGCTGTTTTATCACAGTGGTGGGGCGGTTTCTTCATATATGGGGGTTTATACACTCCTGAACAATGTCAAGATATTATAATTATAATGTCGCTGATACCTCTGCTGTTTCCTATTTAACACACTAGTTCTTCAGCAGTGTAGGACTGTATAAAGAAATGTCTTTAAAGAGATGCCCATAGCAGAGAGACACCTTTTTTTCAAATTGTGGTTCTGTACATCACCACAGTGAATGAAACAACTCATATGCAGAAGAAGTGCAGACTTCAGTGGGTTAAACAAAAAGATTGCATAATAATGTGAGGAACTAAAACAGTTTTTAACACAAGTCCTTCATTTCAGGTGTTCAAAAGTAATAAGAATAAAATGTTCATTTCTTATGCTATGTTGAAAACCTTTGCTGGCAATGACAGCCTGAAGTCTTGAACTCATGGACATCACCGGATACTGGGTTTCCTCCTTTTTAATGCTGTGCCCATGCAACAATGTTGGATTCCATGTACATCCAGGCCTTTTTGCGCTGCTGAGTTCACAAGTGCTTTCTTTCTCAGCATGTACCAAACTGTAGATTTTGCCATTACTAATATTTTAGCAATTTCTAAGATGTTTTTTTCTTTCTTTCTGTTTTCACAGTTTGAGGATGGCCTGTTTTTGTCTGCTTAATTGATAATGACATAATGAAGGAACTGCCTTCCTTCATTGGAGATAGTTGTGTATACTCATGGCAACTTTATTCGGTATACCTGTTCAATCGCTTGTTTACATAAATACCTAATCTGTCAACCATGTGGCAGCAACTCATTAGCTATGTAGACATGGACAAGGTGACATGCTGAAGTTCACAACAAGCATCAGAAAGAGGAAGAAAGGTGATTTAAGTGACTTTTTGTGATTGTAGTTGCCAGATAGGCTGGTCTGAGTGTTACAGATATGGTTGAGCTAGTGGTAATTACCTGCACATCCATCTCTAGGGTTTATAGAGATTGTTTAGAAAAAGAGAAAATA
Organism: Etia nguti; assembly: GCA_015106755.1. Lineage (NCBI taxonomy): Eukaryota > Metazoa > Chordata > Actinopteri > Cichliformes > Cichlidae > Etia > Etia nguti. Next base: position 6,444 of record VUQG01000448.1, read on the forward strand.
TCCAGTGAGCAGTAGTTCTCTGGGCAAAAATGCCTTGCCTATTCCAGAGGTCAGAGGACAATAGCCAGATTGATTCCAGCTGATAGGATGGCAATGCTAACTCAGGTAATAACTTTTTACAACCAAGTTATGCAGAAAAGCAACATTTGTTATAGGTTTGCTACAGCAGCAGAAGACCACATCAGCTGCCACTGCTGTCAGCTAAGAACAGGAAACTGAGGCTACAGTTCACTGAGGGTCACCAGAAGTGGACAATAGAAGATTGAAAAAAAGTTGCATCATGACTCTCATTTTCTACTGCAACTTTTGGATGGACGGGTCAGAATCTGGCCCAAACAACATAAAAGCATGGATCCATCTTGCCTTCTGTCAGTTGTTCAGGCTGATGGAGTTGCAACAGTGTGGTGGATATTTTCTTGGCACACTTTTGGTCAACTGAGCATCTTTTAAACAAAAAAGCCTGTTATTACTGTTTTATTCCATTATTGATGACTATGTCCATCTTTTCATAACCACAGTGTACCCATCTTCTGATGGCTGCTTCCAGCAGGATACCGTACCATGTCTCAAAACTTGATTATTTCGAACTGGTTTCTTGAATATGACAGTGAGTTTACTGCACTCAAATTGCCTCCACTGTGACCATATTTCAATCCAGTAGAGCACCTTTGGGATATGGTGAAACAGGAGATTCCCATCAAGTGCAGCTGACAAATCTTCAGCAACTGTATGATGCTATCATGTCAATATTGACCGAAACCTAAGAGGACTATTTCCAGTAAAAGATGGTTCAATCCAAGATTTCAATCTAAGATTTACAAATGTGTGCAATGATTTGTTTGTAAGCACTGGCTGATTTTTCCCAGCAGAAGAATGTTCAACATGTAAAAGCAGATTATTGAAACAATATATTAACTAATGTTTTAAAAAAAAAAAAAAAAAAGAAATGTCCGCTTTCTTTGGAAAAAAAAACAAACGCCGCAGCTCAGATGTCCCAGTTTTGCACTGGCACTTGAAAGCAGCTGGCAGCATTCAATTTGTCTCAAATGTGGGCATGCAACGTGATCTGTGTCTATCAGGCGATTTGTTCACATGCATTTAAAGTTTTGTAAGCGAGTGACAGAGATGTTACGTGTAGTTTTACACATTTTGTACGCATAGAAAGGTTTTTAGAAGTCAAAAATATGGGATTTGTGAGCTAAACTTAATATATTGTGCGTAAATGATCAGTATCAGTTTGGATGTATGTTTTTGTAAAATAATTTTACTTGTGCTCAAACTCCTTCATATTTGTGTGTTGAGTCCTCAGAAGTTACATAAAAATCATGGCACACATTTGCAAAGGTCAGTTTATGCTTGTGGATCATGTCGTATGCATTTGCAACCTTTTTGATACATATTTCTCTCCATAGAAAAACAAATGTTAATAAACTTACTCTTATAGAATAAAAAATAATAGTAATAATTACTTTTCCTTCCTGCTATGGTCTCATCATATCATCACCATCCCTGATAGTCCAGAGCTGCAGAACAAAGACTATAAAGTAATTGTTACTGCCTGCGTAATATCTTTTTTATGATTAGTGAATTGACTTTGCAATTAAAATTAAGCATGCCACAGTATAGCAACACAGCGACAGGATTATCCATAAGGCACGGCTTTGGTGGCATAGCACACTTGGTTCCTCAGAAGCAGTGAGCCTTGAAGTCTAAAGTTGAAGAACCGAATTTTCCAGTTTGATGTAAACATTTAAACATTCAGGATGACTGCCTGCTTCTTTGCTCTGTGGGAGATACACTTGTGTGCACTTTTACCTGTTTCAGGTGCAGGAAGGGTAAACATGGTGTCATCAGTTTTATGAGTGGGAGAGAAAGTCAGGCCTACGCAGATCTTTAGTGTAAGTGCAACTGCTTTATCATCTCAAAGTCTGAACACAGTGTCAACAAAAGGATTGCGTGTGACTCAGGAGTGCAAAAGCTAACTGGCATGTAGCTTTATGGCACGTAATTGCTTTGCAATGTACAAATGTCAAAGAAAAACATGCCAGCAGAACATAAAGGAATTGAGATGCTTGGAATCATTTGATTCTAATAGACTGCATCATTTTGGAACAGTTTTTGTGTTAAATTTTTGCTTTTTCACTCCATACTTATTTCTGTCTAATGCTGTTTTCCCTTTTCTAGACAAATGAAGTGACCGACAGGAAACAATGTCATCGTTCCAGGTGGTGGATTCATCGCCAGGCAGCAGCGTCAGCGTGATGGAAACGTCCAACTTTGCCCACGTTATCTTTCAGAATGTGGGAAAGAGTTTCCTACCCCAGGCACCCTTGGAGTGTCGTTACACCCTGACCCCTTACATTACTCCCCACCCCAAAGACTGGGTGGGCATTTTCAAGGTACAACACGCACATACACACACACACACACACACACAATCTACAGCTGCTATTACTCAGACCCCGCTTCAAAGACAAAGGCAGGCATAATCGGTTAAAGACCAGACGTTTATATAATAGGAATCATTTGTGTTACCGAGACATACTTAGTGAATAAAACAATTTCCCGCCCATTATACGAGTGTTTTTTGACATGGATTATGTGTTAGCGTTTTATTAATTGGCCATAGGTTTGTACTTGGCACATTAACACGTACATCCGCCTTGACGCTAATAGCTGAGCTCTTCTCTACATGCCTAAAACCTCACCGCAAGCTTTGGTGTGGTTGCTCTACATGCAGAAGGAGGAAGAGTGTGCATGGTGGGCTGGTTACAGTAGGTCTCACTGGAGGGGGGGATGAGGCAATCATTTGGTACTCTTTATGAACCATTCTGATTCCTATTAGGAACACACACACACACTCCTTTGGCACGTTGGCTCACCATCTCTTTCCATCCTTTTCGCTGCTTCCTGCTAAGCAGCATCCCCCATGCTCCGTCCTTTTATCGGGGCCATCAAATCTCACACGTAATTAACAGGAAATGTGAACGAGGAAGCTTAATGTCTCGTAAAGTCAAAAGACAAACATTTTATCGTTGTTTAAGGACTGACTTCAAATCCACCAGCTCAATTAAAAAGGAATAAAGACGCCGCGTTTATTTGGAAAAAAAGTCGATTGGAAAATGTAATGATTGTAATCCGTGCTAATGAAACCTGTTTGATGGTTAGAGCTTCATGGCAGGGAGCAAGCAGACCACGCTTCTTTAATCCTTTTGACGTATACATCTGTCTTTTGTGTGTGTTCACAGAGATGTTATTTTACCTCAGCAAAATCTCTGCAGTATCAGTGTATACTGTCTGTTACAAGAATATTTAACCCTTTCAGCTAATAATTATTCTTTTTTTTTCTCTTTTTGTCAGGTAATCGAGTATGAGTATTTAAAAGGGGTTTTACAAATGGTAATGGCCACTGGAAATCATTGGAATGATTTTTACCTCCTTTTCCCTAGTTTGGTGGGTTTAGTTTGTTTGTTTCTGTTGGAAGGATTACTTCCAAGGGACTTGGACTAACATAGAGATGATTAACTTTTGGAGTCAGTCAAGATCTGGATGCAGAAATTTGTTTGAAGGATTTTGTACCATTGTGAGCAGAATTGTACATTTAATATCAACTCTACATACATATCAAATAGGGAGATGCCTTGATGTCCTAGATATTCTTTTTGATCTAGAAACTCAGTTTGTACATGGCACAGAGGGAGACCTCAGAGCCTCTTGCAGAGGTAATGAAATATCAGACTTCCCCTGCATGGTTTTCACTGGGTATTTGGAAACTGTAAGCTTGCTTAATTAAAAAAAAAATGACTGTTTACATTTGACTTTTTCCTCAAACGTCTTGAACTCAGTGTTGAATACTCTGTGCTGCAAGTCCTGGAGGCAAAGCTGTTCCACAGAAATGACTCAGGAAGAGAATATTTTCTTCCTCTTACCTCCGACATCCACAGGCGTTACCTGAACGCTAGAGAGACTTAGTAATGAAGCCGAGAGACCGAGTAACAAAGCTGACTTTTCTGGGATGACTCAGGTGGCTCAGAGAGGCAGTTGAGTTGTGTACAGACACCCCCTAGTGGTGGAAAATATTCATAGCCCATAATAAGGATCCTGCTATAATAAATGTGCTGATGGTGTTGCATTGAAATAGTACTCACATACACAGTGAAGACCAACAGTTCCCATTACCATCAAGCTTGCTTAGTTGTCTTTCTTTCGTCTCTTTGCGTCACTGAAAAACATTTCAACATATTTGTTTTATTTGGCTACTGACAGCCTGATTTAGTTTGATGTTTGACTCACGTGCACACACACACACTAACGCACACACACATTCATCTCCCTGAAAAGCCCCGTGGAGGTTTTTGGTTGTGGCATGTTCGTTGGGTCGGCAGGGAGAAACCCGTTGTGTGAGTGTATAATTAAAGTGTCATCGTACTGTTCCCTCACACCTTGGATGAATGATTGATACCTGCTTTGCCTGTGATTATTTTATAACAGCACTCATGTGTTGGAATGCCACACCATACCTAACCAAGTGTCAGTCAACTTCACTCTGCAATTAGCAAAATTATTTATGTCTGTTCTCTCTTAAGCAAATACACATGACCACACGAACAAACCTGGCTGGAGTCCCATCGCAGCCCCGCTTCTCACTCAAATGCTGTTGGGGGTGGAAGGAATGTTCTTGGCAGCAAGATTTCACGTTGACAATTACCATTTGTTTGGAGCAGCATTATACGCAGCGTAATGGGGTTGATGCAGCACAATTACGTTTTGGTGCAACAACATTATCAAATCTGAAAGCCTGACAAACGTTTTGAGTAGCTTGAGTGATTTACTGTCGTTACCTGAAGCTTCCGTGTTTTGTTTTTGTTGACTGTTTTTTGTACTTGAAAGTCATTTAATGATTTAATCAGTTAGAAGTCATTTATTCTAATATTTAACAATAGAAATAGGTTTTAAAAAATTGGCTAATTAAAAAGAAAATCAGCAAGCGTTGCCTGTTGATCATCTAGGTCTGATATTCTCTGGTTAACTCTTTTTTTTTTTTTGCACGGACCTGAATTGGTACGGGCACGACGACCTTTCATCATCTGTCTTCTAACAACACGTGAAATCCAGGGAATTACATTTCCCTTGTCATTTTCTGTAAAATTTTCACCTTATTTGTATCCCCGCTTCCCCTGCCTTTTTTTCCCCCCATTTCCTCGTGGGCCAGTCTCTGCGGCCCCCACGAGCCCGCGCTTGTATGCAGACCAGCCCCCCTTGCCCTCCCACCCTTTTCTCACACCTTTGCTGCCCCTCTTTTTTGTGGGTCCAAAAGGGGCAGGAACTGAGGGGAAGGAGAGAAAGGGGGAGGAGGTGTGCGGAGAAATGAGGGGTTTTAAATGTTTCCATTCTTGCTTTGAACATTGGATGTAGTCCTCCAGAATGCTTCATCAAGCATCTTTTCAAATCAGATGTAACGATTAACACATGTTTGCTGGAAATCTGGCCTTCTTCACCGTGATTTGAACTGCAGCATACAACTTTTACACTGTGTGATTGTTTGTTTATTTTTGTTTTTAATGTCTCCTTAGGTGGGTTGGAGCACAGCCAGAGATTACTACACCTTCGTTTGGTCTCCTATGCCTGAAAACTATGAACCAGGAAGTACTGTGCACAGGGCTGTGGTGTTTCAAGGTACAGCACACACACACACACGCATGCACACTTACATACTATTTAAACCACTATACAAACCCAGGGTATTCCAAAGTTACTCCTCCATTTTACAGTGCATATAAAAACCAGCACTTTTATTTAATAAGGGAACACGACCGCAAACAGAGGCCTGGGACCTGAGCACCTCTCAAACCACACACAGACACACACAGACAGTTGAGGGCCTGCAAACTGGTTTTACTGGGCCTGGAACGGTCAGATATTACACAGTGAAAATATGAGAGCACGCTGCGGTGTGTCAGGAGTCAGTAAAACCGGTTGGCTTCTGGATATTCCTCTACTGCCCTAGAAGACCAGGGCTCACACTTGAATAATGTGCTTCAGTTAGTTTCCAGTGTAACCTTGGAATGCGCGAAACCAGCATATGCAATGTATTTTCTAGCTTAATCCTCTACATAAGTCTTCTCACTACTGGGCTGGGGTTTTTTTTTCTTTCTCTGCTTTGAAGCAGAACAGTTGGATGGATATTTGGGGTGATATTGTAAATATAGGCAGTCTAGAACAGTTTTGAGCAGGTTTGCTCTATAAAAGGACCCATTATGTTAATTTCCAGCTGCGTGTTTTTATTCTTGGTCTATAAAGAAGGAGCTTTGCATGATTCACAGTTTAAGTTCTTCATGCTGCACCTGACGCTTAAGCTTTTGGCTCAGGAGAAGAGTAACAATGTATATGTGAACGATTACAAGGAAGGAGACAGCATGCCCCCCTTACGTGCCAACTTTACGTTCTTTTTCTTTGCTGTGCAGGTTATTATGTTCCTAAATCTGACGGGGAGTTTTACCAGTTCTGTTATGTCACTCACGCTGGTGACATCAGAGGAGCCAGCACACCCTTCCAGTTCAGGTCAGCCACACCCACCGAAGAGCTGCTGACCGTTACTGAGGATGACAGCAACTCAGACATACTGGTCGTCACCACCAAGACGGGCCTGCTAGAGGTAGAATGCACAGATTTATTATTATTATTATTATTTATTTATTTCCCCAATTTTTTTAACCCCTCTGGTCTTGAGTCACCAAACAGTGATCTGCAGTGTAACTGACTATAGAATCAGCACTCTAAATAGGGGAAAAGATGAGAGGTAAATGTAGTAAACTGCAGAAGACCAGAAGATAAAAGTGAACAAAAATGCTTTTATGAGCTCATCACATTCAAATTGAGTCGATCTGATTTTTTTTCTGCTTCTCCTTCTGCCTGGTAGCGTGTGGAGGAAGCACAGCAGGAGCGCAGGGAACTGCTGAAAGCTATGCGTCTCCTGCAAGAGGAGAAGCAACAGCTGCAGGAGGAGCAGAAGCGACTGGCCAGGGAAAGGGAGCAGGAGAGGGAGACGTGCTGCCTGCTGCGGACACATAACCAGGTTAGAGAGAGCGGGCAAAGTTCTGAATAGTAAAGGCTCCCACGGAGGGGGAGGGAAACCTGTAGGGGCGGCTGTGGCTCAGGAGGTAGAGCGGGCAGTCTACTAATCAGAAGGTCGATGGTACAATCCCCAGCTCCAGCAGTCTACATTTCAAGAATCCTGAGTTCCCCTGATGCATTCATCGTAGTGTGAGTGAGTGCATGAATGTTAGACAAGGAGCTTAGGCCTAGAATAAAGTAGGAATATGTGTGTGTGATTAAGTGAAAGGGGCTCATAGTAAAAAAGCACTTTGAGTTCTCAATTAGGAGTAGAAAACTCCTGTATAAGTGTCCATCTCAATGAATTAATCTAAAAATAAATAACTGGTATTTCTCGTTTTTTCTTCTTTTTTTTTGACATTGCAGTTAAATTTGGAACCCTGAGCAATGTTCCCAGCCTTAAAATAGCCCACAGGTTTTTATCCAGTTGTGACATGACAGGCCTACGTCAGCAATTTTGGATTAGCCCCGTAGCCTACATCTCTCATCTGCTTGTTGTCAACGCCAACAATGATGCATTTGTTTTAATGTCCGATGGTAACCTCAGCCTACCCACAAACCAAGCAATTAATATTCCTAACATTAAGTAACAGAGCTCATTCTGTCTTCAGTTTAAAAGTCAGAAGTTTTATTTAGAATGGCATTTAAAAAATCCAAAGTCTTCACTCGCCCTAAGCCCTGTAGTAGCAAAACTATTTGAGAAGACTCAATAGAGTTCAAATGTCCATACATGGATAAAATAAATAAAAACGGTAACTGTATATATGCAACCTTGAGATTGAACAGAGTTAAGACAGTTTCGGTGTGTTTGTGTGTGTGTGTGTGTGTGTGTGTGTGTGTGTGTGTGTGTGTGTGTGTGTGTGTGTGTGTGTGTGTGTGTGTGTGTGTGTGGGGTGGT
>VUQG01000448.1:14474-24710 GCA_015106755.1 Etia nguti
TGTGTGTGTGCGTGTGCGTGTGTGTAGTTGTATTTAAGTGTATGGGTGTGTACAGGTGAGTGTGTAGATGGACACACGCTTGGAGCCAGTTCCTCACCAGTGATCATAGGTCTGAAAACTTCAAAGGGCTAAATTCATGTATAATCTGTTTCCATGTTTGACAGACACACAAAGAGCTGCTCAGTGCGTGTGTTTGTGCATGTGTTTGTGTGTGTGTGTGCGTCTTTTTCTGCCTTTTTAACGACCTGACTCAGTGGGCCAGAACGGAATTGGGACACAGTTTTTCTTGGGCATCTGGCGTCAGGGACGATGCCATCGCAACCACAGAGTGAACAAACATGACGTCAAACGCACACACAGACACCCACGTGCATGCGCCTGCACAGTCCCCCGTCCCACCCGTCCCCTTACGCTGTCACACTCACATTCAGGTTCTACACAACAGGGCCCCTCTAATGTGCATTTACACATGCACAAGCATGCATGCACACACACACAAAAACGCACTCATTATGCCACCCGCTTGCAAATCCTTTTAGTCTGTGTGTGGAATGAGAGGAGGGTAGTCCGCAAAACCGCCTGTCTGAAAAAAGAGCCCTGCCCAGCCTGAGGGACAAACACCACTCAGTCACGCGATGCAGTGGCCACTGCTTTCTCACTGTCTTATTTTCTTCCCTCTCCCTTTTTTTTCTCTCTCCTTCACAGAGTTTCTTAATTGGCATGACGAGGAAATACATTTTTAATCCAAGTTAAAATAATACGTTTAGAAAAATCTGTCAAAATGAATAAAGTAAAAAAAAAAATCTGTAAACCTCTACACCCGTTTCATCCGCTCTGTCCCTCTCACCTTCTTCGTTCACTCACTCACCAGGATGAGTCACATTTTAGTATTTTATGAGATCCTCATTTGATAAGCAGTAGCTTGGCACACACGCCCAAAAACAGTCACCTTAAGCTAGCTCAATAAAAGCAGGAGAGGGGAGTTGGCAGAGAGAAATGAAACCCAGAAACTTGCCAGGTTTTTCTGAGGTTGAAGCCAGTCTCTTATCGCCCCCTAGTGCAGCTTCCTGGTGTAGGTCCACAGTGAGGATCAGGCTGCTTTGAGTTAGTCTGTTGCTCCTTTTTTTCCCCCTTTTTCTTTTTTTTCCTTTTTTTTTTTATGAAGGACAAAATCGCCATAAATTACACACACACGCTCTGTTATTACCATGCTGCTTTTCATTCAACAGGCATGTCCATCTGTAGAAATACGACCTGTGTGAATAGGGGTGTGTGTGTGTCATTTGTAAAACATTTACAGTAGGTGCGTTAGCTCGTGGCTCGCTGATGAAAATACCCTTTGAGTTTCTTAACGTGAAAACATAAGTACATATTTTGCGGCTGCTAATTTTACGACTATACTTTTTATAAGGTCTTTACGCACTGCTAAAGTGCTTCCCAAACGCCAGCCGTAAAAATCATACAGTAATCTATGCAGAGCCAAGCCCAGAGGGAGACGGGCCTGAGTATGCGTTGGAGTGTGCATGTGCACTCTGTCTGTCTCTATATGTCCTTGACTGTTTAGCTGTGTGTCTCTTTCCTAGCCTGTGTGTGAAAGAGAATGGGTGTGTTATGGGCTCATACTACAAAATAGAGTAAGGGTGTGTGCACAGGTATGTTGTCCTGTCACAACCAATATTAGCTATGCATGATTTAATGTCGTTCACTGCTAATTCGCAGCAAGTTCAAACAAGGTATTTCCTCTGCAGGCACGCCACACGGAGAAAACAAATCTGATATCATGTGTTGTTTGATAGCAGTAAATTGTTTTGTACTTTCACCACAGAATGCTACTGAAGATTTTTTGATATCTACATAGTGATTCTGTGCTTTGTGTCCAACAAAAGACTTAATGAGTCATAACTTGTAACCAGTTATTTATGAGTGATGAGATAAGGCTTTATTGAACCCCTAGAGGGGAATTCACATGTTACAGCTGCACTAGAAATATGCTGTAGAGGTCGAGAACAGTAATAAATAATTAAATACAGTTGTGGTCAGAAGTTTACATACAGTCATCGTGGGCACAAATGCAATGGTAATTTGGGGCTTTTAATGATTTCTTTTAACTTTTTCCAGGATGGCATAATTACATAGTTTTGATCTTTAATGACAAACAAGAATTGGATGCACAAGTTGCACAGACTAAAAATATATATATACTTTTAATATTTGGTTAAATGTCCCTTAACAAATAATACCTCCATCAGACTTTTTTATGGCATAATTCAAATGAATATTTGACCACTCTTCCTGGAAAAGTTGGTATTTCATTTAAATCGGCTGGCTTCCTGGCACGGATCTGGCATTTAAGCATAGTCCACAAGTTTTCAATGGGATTGAGATCAAGACTTGTGGAAGGCTATTCCATAAGCTTAATCCAATCCAAAACCAGTTTTGATGTGTGTTTGAGATCATTGTTCCATTGGAACACCCATGTGTCCAAGTTGAAGAATTTGGAAGTAGTCCTCCTTCATTATACCATCCATTCTATGCAATGTACCAGTATGACTGGAAGGAAACCAGCCACCGAGCATGATGTTACCACTACAATGCTTGACAGTTGGTACGGTGTTCTTAGGTTTGAAAGCCTCATCTTTATTCCTCCAGTTATCGATCTTGTCTATCTTTGTTTTGTGTGATCATAAAAGTCACATGAGATGAAGAAGGCATTTGGCTGTCCATGTGGGCAGCTACAAATATAAGTCAAGTTTGAAGGTGTCAGTTTTGGAGCAGAGGTTTCTTTCTTGGTCAGCCCCCTCTAAGTCTATGGCAATGTAAAACTTGCTTCGCTGTGGACAGTGGTGCTTTGTGTTTCCTGGGTTGATCCTGAACATCCTAACAAATTTCCTCTCATCTGAGGGTGATCGTTTGGGTCTTCTTCCAAACCTTGGCAAAGACACAGCTGAGTTACAGGAGGTGATGATCTTGAAATCTGTAGTTCTTTGCAAATGGCTCCCAAAGACCCTCCCAACTTGTGTAAATTTAGACTTCCCTCTCTTCACTAAGTTCCTTGGACTTTCCCATTGTTCTAACTAACGATCAGTCCAATAAGTGCTGTCAAATAAATGCTTTTTATGGCGAACTGAAGCTACAATTTGTTGTCAAGATGATGTAGAACTTTCAGTACCACTTCAGTCTATAAACTATAGATTTAAGTGAATGTATGTATAAATTTGAGCTTGTCTGTATACTTTTGACATGTTTGAGAAAATGATTAGGGAAAATCCAATATAAATTTAAACTTTTACACCCAGCTCTTGTTTTTTAAAGTCCTTAAAGATGTATACTTTAAAGTCACTCTATCCTGTAAAATGGACAGTTAAAGAAATCACTAAAAGTCCGTAATTACCATGACGTTCATGGCCACAAGGTGTGTGTGTGTGTGTGTGTAAGCTTCTGACCACAACTTTTGATGAAAAAAATCTATTTATGCTGTACAAATGATAAGAAATGTATAGATACAGTGGTAGTTAGAAATATAGTGAATGTCCATGAAAATAAGTTTGGCAGGGCTATAATAGAGAGCTTTACTAAGAATGTTGGTTAAGAATATAAAGGAAATGTAAAGCAGTGTTACATGCGATATAGGCACATGTCTCTTTAGCCTTAAATGAAATATTATCATCTGTTATCAATCATATGGCTCTCACAAACTTCAGCTTTTCAGCTACTGAGATTGACTGTAGTGGCTGTCAGGCTGATGTACAGCTACCTCTCTGGCCCGCAGGAACTGCTGCGTTCTTCACAGGGCCTGTCGGAAGAGAGGGAGGAGGTAAGGCGGAGGCTGACAGAGGCTACGGACCGGGTACGCCAGCTAGAGGAGGACCTGCTGGGAGTCACTCAGAGGGGCCTGCAAAAGGAGACAGAGCTGGATTGGTGAGTGAAGAATGGCAACATGTAACCATCAGTCATCCATTTGAAGACAGACTGTTTACATAAATCTAAGAGAGCTTAACATCAGCCTCACAGATGTGGAATATGTGTAGAATAGTTTTGCATGCATGTTTACTTCCCAGGTTTAAACACGCATACAAAATTGTGCCAGATGCTGCATAGGAATATGTCAGCCTGGCTTTAACATATTTCACTGGTATCTCATGGTGCTCATATGTTATTTTCTGGCCTTATACACACAGATTATACCCATCAGTAAAGCCATGTTTAAGGTGTCCACTTAATTACTAAATAGCTTTTTGTAAGAAAAACTTTAGATTTATAATATGACACACAAAAAAGCACTAAAGAAGTTGTTTTTTAAATATATCTTTCAGTCTGCGTGATCGCTTAAAGAAGCTAACAGCAGAGAGAGACAGTCTGGAGAGCCAGCTGAAGAATGAGAAGGATGAGAGAGATCTCTATAAGGTGAAGAAGTGTTTTACATCAAAGGCTGACTTTTTTTTTTTTTTACCAACCAAGTGTGTGTTTTTGTCTGCATTCTTACTTGACGCATTCTGTTTAACTGTTTTGCCATATGTGTAGGCCCACCTGCGCAGCACAGAACTGGAGAACACTAAGCTGAGCGCAGAGCTTCAGATGCTAAAGGCGGTGGAGCTGAACCGGGAGGTGACCATCGCTCAGTTCCAAGAGGAGCTGGAGAGGCTCAGAGCCTGCGTTGCACAGAGAGACAGCCTGGAGAAAGAGCTGCTGGCACACAAAGCTGACAAAGTAAAAGTGCTTGTTCATATTATTGCTGCCAACACTAAAATAGTACTCAAAATGTAAACAAAAGTGTCCACTAATCACAGGGTTAGAACTTTGATGGTATAGCTTTAGTAAAATCAGTTGCACTATATTTAAATTTCTTCCTTCTGTCTTTAGGCAGAGCTGGCCCGTGTACGCGAGCAGCTCCGTCAGGCTGAGGAGCAGCTCCAGGCATCCCGGCAGCAGGCCTCTCTGCTAGCCTCGGAGCTGCGTGACTCAGCCAGTACTCGCGATCACACGATGACCGAGCTTTACCGCGCCCGCTTAGAGGCCGACAAGCTCCGTGCCAGTTTAGCTGATGCCCAGGCAGAGTGCCAACGCATGGAGAGCCAGCTTGACCGCATGAGGAGCACTGCACAGAAGGAAGTGGTCAGTGGTCGACTTCCTTAATATCTGTCTTTGTGTTTCAGCCCAAGTTTAGGGAATTCTTGTAGTTAAAAATGGAAAGGAATTTTCACACTTTTCAGTTTTATTTAGGTGGATGATTTTTATATGAGAACTGGGGACAACAGATTTAAGCAAGATAAATTTGAGCTGTTTACCATTTTAACAAAGAACACAGTGCAAAGAACATTTTGGAGTTTAGCCTTTTTTTTGTTTGTTTATAATTTATTGTTGAAGAGTTTAAACTGTGTTAGATTACAAAACTCCTGCCTAAGTTGTTCTAAGTGTCAAATATGTGTTATTTTAGAATGGAGATCAAATTCAGAACTACTGTTTTTTGTTTGTTTTTATTTAATCAACTTTTTTAACATTGTGTGTTCAGGGTGTTGGGACCAATGGGGACATGACACCCAGCATGATTGTGGTGTCAGAGGCAGAGGCTGAGCTGCAGAGGGAAGTGGAGGAGCTGAAGCTGCGTCTCCACATGGCTGCTGAGCACTATAAGGAGAAGTACCGGGAGTGTCAGCGCCTCCGCAGACAGGTGGCCAAACTGAACACAGCGGAGTCCCAAGGGGTGAGTAATGTTTAGCAATGCTCATCAGGCTGAAAAGAAACACTTCATTCAGTTCCATATGTGCCTAAACCAGCAAAATTGCATTTCATTGATCTGTGTATCTTTGCAGGAGCCAAAGAGAAATGCATCTACTGAGACAACACTGGAGCCACTGACCCCTAGTCCAGAGTCACCAACAGGAGGTACATACTTTCAGATAAAGGGCATATTCCATCTATCCATTTTCTGCCATTTATCCAGGTCTAGGTTGGGGAGACGACAAGACCTCCTTCTTTCCAGCCTCCTCCTCCAGTCGAGAGATGTAATTTCTCTAGCATTTCCTGAGGCTGACCACTTCAAGTGCCTCCTTTCAATGTGGAAGAGTAGCACCTCAGTCATTCTGAGTCCCTCTTGAATTACTGAGTTCCTTACCTTATCTCTGAGGACCTGTATTCACAATCTCAGTTTCTCACGACCATAGGTGAGAGGAACAAGATCAGTCAGTAAATTGACAGCTTCATTTTCGCACTTGGCTTTCTCTTTACTACAACAGACCAGTTTGTCATTCGTATCACTGCTTATATCGCACCAATCCACATGTCACTCTCCCTTTCCACTCTCCCCTAACTGGTGGACAAGACCCCAGGATACCTAAACTCCTCCACTTGAGACAACAAATTATTCCTAACCTAGAATGGGCACTCTACCCTTTTTCAGCTGAGAACCACAGCCTCAGACTTGGAGGTACTAATTCTTCCCCTAACCACTTCAGATTCAGCTAAAAATTGCCCCATTGTAAGCTGGAGGTCATGGCTTGATGAATTCATCAGAACCAAGTAATCTGCTAAAGCACTGTTGCCTTACAGTTCGACTCCACCATCTGGCCAGGGCTTTTCTGTATGAAGTTTGCATGTTCGCCACATGTTTGTGTGAGTTCTTTTTGGGTACTTGGGCTTCTTCCCATAGTCCAAAGACATACAATTAGTGGGGTTAGGTTAATTGGTGATTTTATTTTGCCATAGTTGTGAATGTAAGTGTGCATCATTGTATGTCTGTCTGTGTTAGCCCTGCGTCAGATTGGCGACCTGTCCAGGTTTTACTCACCTCTCGCCCTGTGGTAGCTGGGATAGGCTCCTTGATAAAGATAAGTGGAACGGAATGGACAGACTGATAAACTGATTTGCATATCATTGAGTGAAATAAGCATTATTGGTATGTCTTTGGTCATTGTAATTCTGGAAGACCCATCCAAGATCCATCTTCAGTGTTCTTGTCCAGACCCATGGACCCATCTATGGCCCCTCAAGGCGGAAAGTCATCCTGTACCTTTAGGAGAAAAATAGCCACCAGTCCACCTTCGTGCTTGACTGTGCAGATGGTGCTCTTTGGGAAATACTCAGCATTTTTTCTCCTTCTGACACAATGGGTTGAACTGACACTAAAGAGCTTGATTTTGATTTCATCTGACTTTTCACTTTCTCCCAAGCCTTCTGTGAATCATTTAAAACGTAAATGCTAAACTTAAGGCGGTCTTCTACATGTGCCTTGTTGATCAGGGGGACCTTAAGGATGCTCCAAGATTTCAGTCTATTAAATGGATTGGACGGAGCTCCAGGCTAAGGGCAACTAATGGTTATTTTATATTTCTTCCATTCAAAAATCATAAAGTTTGGGAGCCCTTTCTTTGAAAATCAAACACCTAGTTTTTATTTTGGCATTCTCTTTTTTTGTATCCTTGTGCACCTCTGGATCACTTTGGCCAGGCTGCTATAAGTTACTCATAAAAACTCTACTCTGTACCCTTGTACTTGTGCTGCTGCAGTTTTCTCCACAGGGTCTCAGTGATAGATCCACTGTTTTCCACCCAGTGCCAAGGAACTGAATTATGATTAATACCATCAGCTCATATTTCTCTGTGTAAAACTCTTTACACTTAAATAGGTTTAATTGTAACTTTGTGTTTTTAAGGAAATATAGCTGCTGCAGTCCTACAAGAAGCTGTTGAGATGACAATCACCCAAGAAGTCAGCAACAAGGAAGTCACATATGCTGATACACAAGTGTGCACAGAGAAGGAGGAACAGAAGACACTGAATACCCTTGAAGAGAAAGCTGAGGTTAAGGTTGAAAGTCAAGTGAAACAAATGGATGATAATGAAAAAGACAAAGAGAATGAAAAAGAGGAGAGGAAGGAGAGCCTGCCGGAAGAGAGCCTGAGGATGGCGAGCTGGGTGGAGGTGGAGAACGAGAGGCTGGGAACTGAGGAAAACAGTGAGGTGGAAGGGGCCCTGAATATGGAAGAGCCGAGGGACGGTGTCGATGAGCAGGGGCTGCTGGAGGTAGAGGAGAGGTGCATGGAAGAGGCAGAGAAGGAGCAGACTCGTTCAGTGGAGGAGGAGCTGGCAATGATGGAGGAGAAATGGAGGGAGCAGTGCGCAATCAATGAGACACTGAAACAACGGCTGGCTGACGAGGAGGAGCGATTCAGAGTAAGACACAAAGACATAACCCTAAGATTAAGTAAAACTCAGAGAGAATGTGATTGTGAGGATTTTGAATCTCATGCCATAGCAATAAAATAACAGAAATGAGATAGCTTTATTTTACTGGTTAAAATAGATACTGGCAAAGTACAACTTTGAGGACATAATTTGCAGTATATTCGCAACAGACAGACGTCACTATACAATTTTAATAAATTCCTAAAAATTACAGAAACTGAGTTTATTCATATTTTAAGCATCAACAAAGGAGTTGTTGCAGTTTTACTTGCTAGACTTGCCCTCATGTTCCAGCGCCTTGAAGACTAGCTGTATACCGCCACATAGTGCAGTTCCAGTGAGGAGCTCCGTATAGTCTTCCCTGGCTTTGCGCAAACGGCCGCTCCAGGAGTTTGGTGTTTTCATCACTGGTGGTAATAGCAGGCGTTCTGCGGCGTGATTTGTCAAGAGCAGATCCTGTTTCGAGAAATTTGCCATGGATTGCATAAATTGTGTTATGCGCTGGAGCAGTGTAGTCGGGGACTGAAAAGCTTCTTGCCAAGTAGGAAATTTTGCAATGCTGCTCCAGTGTCACTTGGTGGGCCATGGGCACAGAAATGATAAGCTTACAAAAACTGTAAAACCTAAACTGTCATATGCTCATGGCCTCAAGTCTTTCCAAATAAAACCTGGAATGAATTAGAAACAAAGAAGTATATGGTGCGTTTTGGGACACTCCTGTATGTTATATATCTATACTCAGTATATTACAAATTGTTAAAAATTGCAATTATATCGTATCATGCGTGAAGTATTGTGATAATATCATATTGTGGGGATTCGTACCTCTACTATTGGTAGATTTTTTTCTTTCTTTTTTTTTTTTATCTTCCCTTAACATGCATGGCTCCCTCTGTGCTGCTTTCATTGTCAAATTCAGTTTAATGCTCTTTTATGCCCAATCTACCATTAAAATAAAACACAGCTGCCCGAAAAACATTGTTGTACAATGGTCTACTGTGCCATGCATAAACACTTTAATGTAATACCCACTCATTCAAGTGGAATTTGCTGAACCACAAAGCCTGAAGAACAACAAATGTCTGACTGCCCCAGTTCTTACAGTATGGACCATACCTTCCAACGGGTGAGCCAGCATGTGTGGTATGTGTGCGTGATTCAGTAGAGACCTTGCATTTTGAATGTGAACCTCCACTAAAGTACCAAATAGCATTTAATCTCCATGAGTGAGTGTGTGTTTATCGGCGCTGTAAATACGGCTCTCCCTCAACTTTGATAGAGTCTCCTGTCTGGGGCGAGCACCCTGGGTCCCGAGCTGCTCTTAATGGCCCCGGAGACTGACAAGCGAGGCAGCCGCAGAGCGGCATGCTTTATGGCTGTTTACATCAGCCACCCAGAGGAAGGAGAGAGGGATAGGAATAGGCTGAAGTGGGGTGTGTGTGGGGGGGGTGCATAGTACTACATTGCTACAGACTCCCTTCACCTGAACTTAACCTTCTAATGCCGTGCCGTAAATTTATGATAGAAGGAAAACACGAGAGAGGACAAAAGGAGATGAAAGAGAATAAGTGGGGGAAGCAAAAGAAGCGAACAAAATTTAAGAGAGAAAAAATTGGGATAGACAGATGGACATGAAGCAGAAAGAGAAACCATGGGAAGGGAGGGAATCTGGAACCTTTGAAATAGGGTGAAATTAGAGAAGACGGGCAATGGGCCATGTAAACTATCCCACAGGGTCAGTTCTGTTAGAGGCTAAGAGATTTACTACGATCCCCTGGTCCGCTTCAGCTTTATGTTATGTTATGTGTTTTATAGCAAGCCCCACACATCTGAGGCTGTACCAGGTAAAATTAAAACCAAATATTTTCACTTACCTGGCTATATGAAGACTGATTTTGGTCTTCAACAGCTGGCACAAAATAAAAGCAACAAGTAAAGAGGTTATTATCAACTAAAATGGTAAATGGACTGGTTCTTATATAGCGCTTTTCTACTCTCACTGAGCACTCAAAGCGCTTCATACAACTCGTGCATTCACCCAATCATACCCATTCA
>VUQG01000448.1:24730-39132 GCA_015106755.1 Etia nguti
TGGGGTTAGTATCTTGCCCAAGGATATTTGGCATGTAGACTGGAGGAGCCTGGGATCGAACCACCAACCTTCGGGTGAGTAGGTGACCCGCCTACCACCTGAGCTACAGCCACCCCTAAAAGCCATATGAATTGTATGAATAAAAATACTGGTGGCCACCAATGCTATCCCACAGTCTAATACTAGATAAAAGCACCTATGGTATCAATTTGAAAAAATCCTAGGTCACATCGACCTCAAGTTATCGCGTAGACAGCATTTTCAAAAAACTTGACCTCTGATCTTGACTTTGAGGTCAAGATCAAATCGTTCAAACTGGTCTGAGATTTTCAGTAGATGCACCTGTCGTATGAATTTGAAAATCCTACATTGCCTCGTTCTTAATTCATCATGTTCACAAAGTTGGGTGTCCATGCTACCCCCGCCCGGTGGCGTGATGAGAATACCCCTCAGCTGTACAGCCCTTCAGTGGTATTTTACAACTAAGGGGTAAAAATTTGAAGATTATTAGTTAAAACTATGGCTGGCAATTAAAATTATTAGCTAATCATACAGATTGGTAGTTAGAATAAAAATAAAAGTTTTGGAAAAACTGATAAAATTGTTATGACTAAACAAAAAAAATTGCTAACAACACATAATAGATTAAATGAGCTGTTATTAAATTGAGCCACAGCTAAACGTTGAGGATGAAATTTCTAATCTGAAAATAATTAGTAATAGTAAAGTGTAGACAAATCCTGGTTTTAAATGAGTTTAAGCTAATATAATTGAACATGAGAGGAGCTGTTGAAAAAGGGATTCTTGAGCCCATCTTACAGGTCTGTACGTCAAATGAAAAAAAAAAATGCTGAGATGTACTGTGCTGTGAGTTGATTGTCTTTATCTATTTCACTAGGTCCAAATGGCAGAGAGAGCCAGCGAGGTCACCGAACTGAAACGCAACCTTGCCCAGGCTCTCAGAGACAAAGAGCAGTTACAGGAGGTAAAGAACCAACACCAGCGCTTTCTAAGGGAATTTCAATGCAACAATGTTGCTTTAACAGCACCTCAGCAGTTTTATTCAGTTTTTCCGCTGGTCTGCACAGAAATTGTGGCTATATTGGCCTGAATTAAACTGGTTATTATATTATATTATATTATATTATATTATATTATATTATATTATATTATATTATATTATATTATATTATATTATATTATATTAATATTAATGGGCTAGACAACTTTATGGTTGGATATTGTTTTTGTATTTGTATCCTTCATTTCACTAAACTAAAAAGCTGTTTTTTGTTTTAAATTTGTGACAAAAGTGGAGAAAAATCAACTTTCACTGTGGATATCAGTCTCAAAAACACTAAAAATGTTAATGCACTTTCTCCACACATAGTGCCTGAGCACTCTAGAAACTTTTGCACACTCTGACTTCTAAGCAGGCACAAGTTGTGCATAAATGGATCTATTCATTGCAGGTAAAACAGTGCATATTTCAATAATGACCGCAACTTAAGGTTATAAAGCTTTAGTCTCAACATAGCTCTTACTCACAATCAAATTCACATACTTAGACAATGTAGACTTTGAGCTGAACCCCAGACCAGTATCATTGCTTTCAATTGTAGGAGGTGTATGAACCATTTCCATAGCTTTCTCTTCCTTACTCAACACTCCCCACTCTCCTCTAATTAATACATCTATACTTGCTTCTTTCGCCCACTGGTACAGTGCCATTAGATGGTGCAAATGCCACACAACGTGTCTGTTTCACCTTCCCAACCCTGGTTTAAATGTTAACCTGATAGCAGCGCACTAATGAAGTCATCAAGAGAGGAGATCAGGGAGGAATAGGGAGAGTAAGGAAGGAGGTACAAAAAAAGGGAGAGGGTGAGTGCTTCTATCAGCAAAGTCAGAGCAGAGGGAGCCAGAGTCTGACACCCATTACAGTAATGAGTAGGGTACTAATGCGCTTGCTTCAGATATAATCACAAAGGGCAGAAACAATGTAGACGGGAAACTTAACTCTTAAGATGAAAGCACTTACTCATCTGCGGCTCCAACTGTGAAAAAGGTTCTGCTGAAATGTTAACTCAACAACTTATAAAACTGAGACTGATTGTGGTTCTGCATTTATAGCATCAGGAGGATATCCAGGACTTTTTAAATGAGGTGTGGCCATGAAGTATAAAGTGTAAAGCTCTCTCGCATCTCTTCTGTAGCAGTTGCAGCGTTACATGTCCAGGCAGAGGGAGCAGGAGGTTGCTGTTCAGGGTGCTGAGGTCCGGCAGCCAATGGTGCTGCGCTACCCCCTGCCCTATCCCCAGGATCCCTCCCCTCCGCCACTGGTGCCGCAGAGGCCCGCTGAGCTGCAGTACGGCAATCCCTACTCCACCGACACCACAAGAGGTCGGGTCAGAAACTGAAATGATTTACTCGCACTCTGTGTCCCTGCTGCTACCCTGCTGCTTTAATGTGTTAATCTTTTTAGATCGGGTGGATGTTGCACTTTCCCCTGAGCACATGTCCCGTCCCCCACCCGAGGCTCCATCCTGCACCCCTCCCTGCGCACCTCCGATCTCACCGTCTAGCCCGGGTCCGGGAGCACCAGGCTGGGATCGAGAGGTGGTCTGCATCCAACCCTCCCGCAGCACAAGTCCCCCCGAGACCCTCGAGAATCCACCAGAGGAGCCACGAAATGTAAGTAGTGATGTATCTAGCTCAAAACTGGAAAACACATTATAGCATTGTTGGCTGAAATTTTATGTTAAGTGTATGTAGTGTTATTATATATAAATAATGCATTGTATTTCTGAATAAATACAAAACTATAATTGGCAGCATTAATTGACCTCTCTACATAACTTTGGAGGGATATTTTAAAATCACTATGACTGTGATGCAATCCCAGCCGTTGCTCTCCTACCCCGGCTTTTTGTTTTTGCGGTCAGTGCCGTCCTGCCACGATAATCCCGCATTTACTTCACCTCTCTCCATCTCTTGAGGATTTCTCCCTCGCTAAACGAAGGGAAATGCAGCTTGGCCTTAAAAGACAGCGCTTTGAACTCATTTGCATGAAGCTCTAATTAATGTCACTCCTTCAGAGCTCAAGAGAGATGAAGATAACAAGAGCTGGGGGAGAGTAATTAGAGGAGGTTTTGCATAAGGACAGGCAGAAGATGAGTTAGAGAATGTCGGATAATAGGGGCATCCTTGTTTACTGTCACGTAATAAAAACATAGGTACACATAGTTTACCAACACACGCTTCATTTACTTTAGTCGCGCTCCTTTCTTCTTGTAATTGTCTTTAGAGGTGGTGTTCATTAAAGCATTCAGATCTGTGAGCAAATAGTGGAAATTTTCTTTTTCTTTGTGTGCGTGTGTGTGTGCCAAAGGTGGGAGATGGGGCTCAGCAGTCCTGTGATCATCAGCCCAATAGACGCAGTGAAACCAGGAGCAGCTTCTGCTTTGACTCCAGGTAGGACATTCATTTTCAACACAAGGAGGTGTCCTAGAAGACACGACACATAAAGAAGGAAACAAAAAGAAAACACAAGAGCATAAAAACAGACGCACAGACAGCTGCTTTGTTGGGAGTATTTGCCTTGGAAAAAAAAAGATTTGTATCAAAGTAGCCATTGATTCATTTTCTCTCCACAACTTAAACTGCTCCAAATAAGATCTCTTCATTTTGAACCCTGGTATATATGACATAGCATGCTAAATGACACAGTCAGAGATTTCTTCCTTATGAACACAGAGGATCACATGAAGACAGAATTAATTTATCTGTTTCTCCTCTTACGGGAAGAGTAGCGCACAGAGCCAATAATTACCCTGCAGGGGGGGTAACACAGTTGCTTATTGCAAGTGACTCAACAGCTGCTTTTCAAGAGGCACACGTCTCTGGCTTTCATTAGTTAGTCATAATCTGGTCTGTGGAGCAAAAGAGGCCTACTCCATTGCAATGATCCACACGGAAACTCACATTTCTTTTTCAATTTTGTTATCTCTCTCGTATATCCATCACCTCTTCCACCAACCCCCGACCCCATCCATCTCCCCTCATCCCCTTCCGCAGTAGTGACGTTCACAAGCGCTGCCCGCTGTGCGAGGTGATCTTCCCGCCGCACTTTGAGCAGCGCAGCTTCGAGCAGCACGTCGAGAGCCACTGGAAGGTGTGCCCCGTCTGCTCCGAGCAGTTCCCGCTCAACTGTCAGCAGCAGCTCTTCGAGCGGCACGTCCTCACGCACTTTGACGGCCATGTCCTCAACTTTGAGCAAATCGAATGAGGGGGGACGGGGGGTTCCGGCATACTGTATGGGTAAATGTGTGTCGTCAGCTAATAGTTGATTTTGACTCGGGTTTGGTTGATTTATCTTGTTGACATACAATCATTCGCACTTTTGTTGTGATTTTTCTGGGTTTTCTTTCTTTTCTTTTTTTTTTTTGGAATGTTTAAGAGAATGTAGTCTGCTTCTGAAAGGAAGCAGAGTTTGTACTGAGGCGGCTAGTCCTCCCAAGTTATTTAGCAGCTTTCACGTTAACATACAATCATTAACATTCAGGAATAGTGCCACAATCCTTTGCTTTTCTAGCATCTTTCTCCTCCAAGGGATTAAATGCACAAATATATATATTTTGTGTTTCAAAACAATTCACAGCCACAAAGCTGAACTGGGACTCCGAGGGAAAGCATCCTAAACGTCCCTGTTCTTTTAACTTCTCCGAACATGCATACACCAAGTGAGAAATCATCCAAGGCAGTGAGTCGTCCTTTATTTGTCCTCAGAGTATGACGCTTCGCAAGACGCGAGAGATAAGCGCATAAATGCAGAGTGAATATGAATATGTGACATCTTAAAAGAGTCGCCTGTGTGTGTACATAAAAAGTGAAGAACTGTGTGGTGGAGATGAAATATTGAACGTATGAGATGGTTTAAACACAAAAGAAAACAGCACTACATTTTTATGTATCTGCACTAAATAAGGCTTTATTCTGAATGTACTGTACATAAATGAAAAGAAATATAAATTGTGGCGATACCTGTGAATTACGTCGTGAACCCGCCTCCCCTCATCGTTACCTCCCTCATATTTAAAAGAAGACAGGACCAATGATGTTTTACTTCCTGGCGTGCACTTTCTTGATCTTAGGTCGGCCGTACGAAGCTGGGCTTAGGAGATAACGAACCTTGTTTTTGGCTAAACAGGCTGCCGGACACGGGGTTACACTTGTTACGTACTTTCATGTTTTAAAGTCGCAGTCTGTTAGCCCTCATCACTGAATGTCGTTTATGTGCGTCTTCACGGGGCTTCATCACCACCGCTTGTTTATTTCAGTCATTATGCGTGTTGTAATCGGGCTTTTAAAAAAAAAAAAAGGAAAGAAACGCACATGCCCAGTCATCACAAGACAAACCTGTGTATATATGTCACGTGTCCGACGCAGGCCTTTTCATGTGAGAATGGTTTAAGTGTGTGCTGCAAAGATCTTTATGAATAAAGTCAGCTTGTCTAAATGCATTTTGATGCTTTGTTCTTCATTTCTGAGCTGAATAAGTAATGAACACGAGTCTGAGATGTGGAGCTTTTTTACTTTATTTTGCTGGTTTTTTTTCAGTCGTTTCCTGTTTACATTTAAGCAGCTTCTCTTTTATATAGAAAGACAGTTTGACATCATTTACAAGTCACTCTTCTCAGAACCTGTTGTACCCCCGTACAAAAAAAGGAAACATCAGTCTCCACGTTACATACGAAAATATAATTTAAAAGCACTTGACAACAGACGCACGTTACGATACATTCACTGTACACGGTATATTGAAGTTCCTCCCTCATCTCCCCTCCAGCACACACCCTCTGCTCCTCCTCTCCCATATGTGCGAGTGGTCTGAAGCTGAGGATGGGTTTTGTTTTTACGAGTGTTTGACAGCTCAGCTTTCAGTCTGTCCCCGCAGAGAACCTTCTCTCCTACGCTCAAAGGCCGGGCTGAAGCGTCTTCTACCATCATCTCAGGCTAGCAGCTCCACAGATGTCCTCATAACCTGGTGCCAAGATTTTACAGATCCAGGTTCCAGGTGGTTTAAAATAGGCATGGATTTGTGCTTGTGTAGTAGCACACTTGCTGAGGGTATCTCAGTGTGGTGATCCTGCAGCCTGCCTTTTAACAACATTGTGTAAGTAAAAAGCCCTATAGCCAAACTGGAGGACAGGATGGTGTGTGCATGTCGGAGATCACTGTACCTATCAAATGAACGGGGGGGCTCATGCTGCAAGCCTTGAGCAGAATCTAAACTTTTTTGTACAATGAGGGAAATGATGATGTAATGAACAAATGTGTCTTGGCGAGTTGAAGCACTGCGCTCTCACTCGGAATGATGAAATCCCAGTCAGGAGCAACGAGCAACAAGCCAGCCAACCATCCTGCTCCATAGGAGTTGAACCAGCAGCCAGGCACAGAAACATGACACATCCGAGCAATGAGACACAGATTACAGTAATACTCTCTAGGCTGATGACTTGGATACTGCTGAAAACACACACCTCTCACATTCTCGCACACACAATGGACTGGAATGCTTTTGTCTAAAACACACACGCACAAAAACGACACGTTGTAGATGGTAATCTCTTTCAAATACAAAATCCGCCCTCTTCTTTCACACGTTTCCATACAACACAGAAACATGCTTGAAAAACATTCTTCTCGTGTACATCCGACTTTTTTCTTTTTCTTCTTTTTGGAGGTGCGATGTACAAGAAAATCATTGCCACACGTTTGGGGCGACCTCCTGGGTGGAACTATTACAACACTCTTCCCATCTACCTTCCTTCCTTCCCTCCCCCCCCCCACCCCCTCCCTCTCTCCTCATCCCCTCATCAGGCACATGGTATGGTCAATGTTTGGCAGTGGAGAGCTGTTGGCAACGATCATGGAAAAAACAAAACAACTACAAAGATCTTGGCAACTGGAATACAGTGTGCCGCTTAACCTACTTTTGCGGCTAAGCGTGTGGAACGCAGCTCTGGCACTGTGAATGAAGAAACACTGGAGATAATGATGGCTTAATGCGGATACGAATCGGGCCGTGTTTTAATACGTTCTCCGCGTGATAAAATGGTCAAAGGACACACAGATCGGTGTCAAACTGAACGGAGCATTAGCTCTTAATCTCTAGAACGTGTAAGGAAAACAAACAAAAACTCAGAACTTAAAGTCAGCCAGCTGTTTGACCTTTGACCTCTGAGGTGACAGAATTGTTCAATCAGCAAATGAGGAATGAAAGGAACACTTACTGATACATAAAAATGAACACTAAATCTAAAAGACAGACAAAAATATATAAAATAAAGCTTGAAAATAAAGTGTAACTATGTATATGCTCATGAATACTTTTATATATTTTTATGTACACATACATATCTGTCTATTGTTTATATATCGATATATCTATTAAAAGTATAACTTAACTCCAGCGCTTTCACCCCCACAAATGACCGTGAAGGCACAGATCTAAGCTCAGCTGGACTCTGCAGCTCAAAAGGGAGTGTAACAACCGCTGAGCTTACATCAGCACTGGAGGCCAACTTCATCCCACTCAGAGCTGAGCAGGAGGAAGGCAGGGCTTGGTTGCACTTCCTGTTTCACGTCTACGTCTTTTCTCCTCTTTACTTTCGTATCATTTTGTTTTTTGTCTTTTCTTTCTGTTGTTTTTTTTTTTACAGTTAGCACCTTATGTAAGTTGAACGATAGAAAATAAAATAATGTGATAGCATATACGAATGTGCAAATGTACATCAATAGAAATACTACAAAGATAGTTTTTTGTTTCCCAAAAAAATACAAGTGATATAACATAGATAGAAAAAAATACTAACGTAACACAAAAAAAAAGATGGTAAAAAAAAACTTAAAGCATGCACTTGATCCTTTAGTGTACGTAGGATGGATAAGGAAAGTCAGGACTATTTTTTTTTTTTTTTAGGGGAAGTTGATTGGTGTGAGCGCAGGCTCTTAGCCTTGAATCTTGCGGAGGATCTCGGTGGAGACGGGCGGGTGGAAGTTGATGGTGTGGTGCCTCAAGCCCTGCGAGGTCTTGTAGCTTTTGCCACAGCGACACTTGAAGGGTTTCCTCACACGAATCTGTGTGCGGTGACCGTTCTTGGCGTGGTATTTGATACCATTCACATTCTGAAGAAAGAGGTCGCATGCAGAGATGAAGAAGAAAAATTGGGTTATAATTACCACTTTTGATTGCACACAGCATCTATAAAACACCACAGCATTATCCCAGATTTTATGGACAGAATTCCAATGAAAGTACAACAAAATTACGAATGTGAAACATTTTACTAAACGTAGGCTTCACCCAACATTTGTTTTTCCTCTCTCGTTTGCTAATGAGTTGACTTTATCTCATTCATGATGATAAAACATGGTAGACTGACCCCTTTTTTTAAAAAAAAACAAAACAATAGGTAGCAGATCAGTTGTCAGTCATCATGTGGTACACAACAGAAAAATCACATGTGCACCACCTGTTTAATACTTTGAGTCTCCTTATGTACCATGAAGCCACCAGAGTCAAAATCTACTAAGAATTGCAAATATGAACTTGACCTCAAGCACAATTTGTGTGCAGACCCATTACTGGGTGCAAGTTTCACTAAAATCTGAACAGTACTGCTTATGAATAGTGCACAGACAGATGTAGGGATGGATGTCTCGCCAATCCACCCTGAGGCCACTTGCTGCATGTCTTCCCTGTTCTCTCTCTCCCAGCCTTTTAGTCTTCTCTACTCTGTCCTAACACGATAAAGACTAAAAAAAGCCCAGAAATATCACTTGTTTACATGATATCAGCAAAACTCCTATTTTGTGTTTAGTGGTATGTAGTTAAAGTTATCATCCTGAACTACCAAACTAGGAAGGTAAACCTTAAGACTGCTTCATATTAGCATGTCTGCATGCTAATTTTACCATTTTTCTGTCAATCAACAATTTCCTTTGCCCGCTTTAAAGTTGGATAACTTCAGCTATGTACCCGCCCACTGCATCACTAATGGATACTTCAGTGTCGTCACCATCAGTCCCTGAATTTCGCTGAAATCCTGCGGTGTCTGGTTGTTATATCACTGCTAGTCTCATCCTCTGTGAATGCCCCTCAACAACAAAGGTCGCTTTTCCCACGCTGCTGTTTTTTGTCTTCAGGGTATTAGGAAGAAATGTTCCCACACTGTCCATTAGTTAAGCAGCTTGGACAGTGAGCAAGCTGAATGAGTTTTTTGTTACCAGCTGTTATTAAAAAAAATGAAGAAAAAAAAATGAAGTGAAGCAGAAAATATTAAACACCCTCAGATTTTATAATGTGCTTTTTCAAACACATGTGATACCCAGACAAAAGTTCTAGTGTGGATTTTTTTCAGAAGTAAAACCTCATGCCTTCGTGGAACTGCCTGCTCCGCCCTCAGGTTCAGCCTTACCTTGTATCTCTTCTTACACCCGGGGACGGGGCAGGCGAACGGCTTTTCATCGCCCCCGTTCATGCACATGGAGCTGAGGATGGACTCAGAGCTGATGGCGCTTTCTGTGGTCCACGACTCATCGCTATCCGACTCCTCGTAGTCTACCTCCTCCTCATCATACTCGCTGCCTAAAGGCATAATGGAGCCACGCAGAACAAAAAAACACTTGTCAACTCAGCTGAAACACGGACAGCGACATACCCAAGGGAATGTGACGCCCTGGGAATTTGAGAAGCAGAAAACGATAAGTGACTTTTTATTAACACATTTCTCTGCGTGCTGTCCCCTGCTCGGATGCATAAGCAGCCCACATATCACCGAACGCACGAGCCAGAAATGGTGTGATGTGCTTCCGTGTGTGCCTGTGAGTCAAAATGTGGGGATTGGCACTGAGAAAGAGATCATTAAGTGGGAGTGATCCCCATTGCTCAGCCTGGAAAAAGTGCTTTACTAAGTGCAGAACATTTTCCACTCACATGCATGCACACACAAACACGCACACACACATAGACATAAAGGCCCACTGACCCCCCACCATCTCACAGGAAATGCTGCACCTCAGCTTGAGGAAATGGATGGCACCCTGGCACATGTTGAAAGGGGGCGTGTGTGCGCGCGCATATATATATGTGTGTGTGTGTGTAGCCGTGCTGATGTGTAAGCCCAGACCTAACACTACGTTTGGAACCATTTGGGCTGGAATTGGACATCTGCTTCTAGGCTGTGCAACACACGGCCCCATGCGAACACACAGCGTGACAGCTGCTATGTAATTAGCAGAGTGTTGACTGGTCTGCTCACTGCAGGAGCCACCATTCCCAAGACACAAACAACACACACACACACACACACACACACACACACACACACACACACACACAGGAGCATAGTGGTTGGTTACAAGCTTTCCACTGTGACAGCAGATTTTCCTGATGATTTACAAAAGAGCAAGTATTAGCGTAGAATTGGCCAGAAATATCCAAAAATAATGGTTAATGTTTACAGAGACACTGCTGAATATAAGATGAGCAGGCTTGTGCACTCCTAGCAGGTATTTTGTAGTTTTCACATTGAGATGCAGTGCCATTGGACAGCTATGAAATAAGCTGCATTCCATTTGCATTACAAATATCTTCACTCGCTCTTCAGTGCGCTGAGTTTGATGAATATGCGTCCCATGTTTTTTTCTCCTTCTGTCAGTAGGGTTAAATTGCCTTAGTCAGTTTCAACATATCCGTTACCATCACACATATAAGCAATCCATCTTTTTCCCTTTCAATCAAACGTTTGAAGACACACACACACACACACCGGTTATACCTGTAGGTGTGCTGCTGCGGAATGAGGAGGAAGGGGTGATGGGGGGCGTGACGGGAGGCGTCAGGTTACCGCTGGTGTGGCGGGGAGGTGTGGCCGTGCTGTTCCTGGACACTCCGCCCGTGATGGACAGGGACAACTTGGGTGTGGCCTTCTTCTTCATGGTCTCCTGCTCCCGGCGTGCTGCATCCGTCATGAACCTGACATCGCACAAGATCGAAAAAAAATGATTTTATTAGCTCGCCATAATCCGATTTCTCGTTATTAATCGGTGGAAACGTCTCCTACCTAAATGTAATATTAAACTTGTGTGACAGCTGTGTTCTTATCAACTTGAACACCTTATAAATATAAGCAACATTGGTCAAATAAATGCTAACACATTTTCTTCCACTTGGTTTTTTTTTTAATAACTTTGACCTCTTAATTTGAAAGGTAATTAGGTAATTAATTGAAAGTTTATTATAACTATGCCCTTTCCCTGCTAAGGCTACAGCCACAGAGGTTTAGAGACTGGTTGATAACTACCCAGCAACCATGCTACAGTACTGCACCAAAAACCTCCTAGTGATTGCTTTGGTCACTAGCAGATTGCAACTGTTGCCTGTGGTTTGCATGGATGACGCAAACCCTACCAACTAGAGGCTGCCACTGGTCTCTAGGCCTGTGCAACTGAGGCCTAACTACTCAGATTTTGCTTGTGATTACATGAAATTATACATTAAAACAGTAGTTATCATGCTTTTTAAACTGATGTACAGCCACAGATCCACTATTGATCTAATGATGTAGCCTGTTTTAATCCTTCATCTACAACTTTTAGCTACAACTCTGTTTAGCAGCTATTAATTAAGTTTACTGACCACTTTCAACAGTTTATCCACTCTATTTAGTTGTATGTATGTGTTAATCTATACTTTTGGGTAAGATTTTCAGCTGATAGACAAAATTTCAGCCAGTAATGTCCAGCTTTTTTGAACATTCCCCCTCTTTATTATGTTTAGCTAATAACTCACTTTTAGCTAGCTCTGATTTGTTGAACGGTTTATCTTGCTAGTCACTGCAGTGGAAAATCCATGCTTTTGGCTAAAGGATTCAATTTAAAGCCTTACTTTTAGCTAGTAATTCCTAAGTTCAGGTTATTTTTGTAGTATTTCATTTAGTAATGCTAACTGTTTAATTGTTTCTCCATGCTATTAGCAATCAAATTAAAATCCTTTAAAATTACACGTTAGCTAAGACTTTAAAATTAAAGTCTTAGCTAACATGTTTAACTATTAATTAGCAATTTCAAATATTGTTTCACAGTTTAGGTTTTTTGTCACTGATTTTTTTTTTTAAATGATTTTAACTATATCTGTGTTCTTTTAGCTGTCTTTGTACAGCTTATTCAGCTGCTAACTGTTTATTTAAATGTTATTTTTTTAATTTACTTATTTTTTACTCTAAGTTTAGCTAATCTGTCCTCGTACCCTCTGTCGACTGCAGAAGTATTGCTGCTTTAATAAAACCCTATTAATTTATTATTTATTATCCTTTTTTATAAATTGTGATTCATATCCTAATTTCAGTTTTCTAACATGTGGTGTTAAGCTGTGCTCGACTCTTGCTATGAGAAAAATGTCAGTTTGAGTGAGAAGACAGGGCCTTTCTGCTGAATGAACTCGTCCCTTAAATATTCTGTCAAAACATGTACAGTAAATACGAATGACATTTACAGCCTCGCCACTTGAACAATTATCACAGAAAACAAACCTCTCTCTTTCATTCCACCATTATCTCTC
Source organism: Etia nguti (assembly GCA_015106755.1). Classification (NCBI taxonomy): domain Eukaryota; kingdom Metazoa; phylum Chordata; class Actinopteri; order Cichliformes; family Cichlidae; genus Etia; species Etia nguti. The sequence goes on from VUQG01000448.1 coordinate 37,356, forward strand.
TCAGTGTTACATCTTGTAGGGATTTAACGAGGCATTTAGTGGGACGTGACACATCGGTTCACCACACACAAACACACACATGCCGTAATCCTCTGGCTGCACAGGGAGTCAAAAGTGATTGTCTTGTGTGGTTTTCTGTGCTGGTCTGTGGATGAGTCACTGCTGTGGGTATGGGAAAAGTCAGTCATTGGAGATGTTCTCCGCAAGCCACATATACACACACTCACACGCACATTAACTTTCACTGGTGGAACAATGGTGCCCTCTGTAGACGGATGCTTTTGAGCTCGTGTGAATGTGTACGATTGTGTCCGCATTACCTGTTGATGTAGCTTAGGGCCAGATAGGTGGGCTGCTGTTGCTCCTGCTTCTCCAAGACCCTCGGATCTGTGTCTGAGAGAGAAGGAGACGTTTAGATTAATCACCACTCCCTGTGGAGGGAAAATGTTCTGTGAATACTCTAAGTATGTAGCTGACTCACACATGTATTCTTTCTGCCAGACAGGCTGATAGATTACTAGATGTGTCTCACACTGTGTTCACTGTATTAGTCTCAATGTGTGGCACCCTGCAGATATATTTCAGATACTTTCATAAACGGCACGTTATTACACCAGAACCGAGCCCTATCTAATTTACAACCAATGCCTTCGCTGAAGTGACCCAAGACCACTTAATCGTTGCCGGAGGGAGGATGTGGTTACGAAAAAACATTACTTGAGAGTAAAGGCGGTTGTGATGAATGTACACACTGTATGAGTTGAGAAGTACATACAGGCTTTTTCCAGATGACTTGCTAAGTCAGTAACGCTACAGTCGGCAACTTCCACTGCCTGAGGCAAGCACTGTGTACTTCAAAGTCCCATCTCACACCCCCGGGAAAACAGAAGCAAGTGTGCATGAAAACACTGCGGGTGGGTTACATATGTGAACTACCAGTGCCATCAAGTGTTCAACCTGGGAATGTTCAGAAGGATCTTACAAAACAGTAGATTTAAGCCGAGCCATCTATGTCTGCGTGAGTGTGTGCACTAGCAGGCATAATTGCAGCAACATATGTAATAGCTAGCAGATGTATTTCAATTTAGATCCAAGGACTAGATCATCTCTGTGCAAAAATTAACAACACACCCCTGGATGCTTCCAACTGATCCTGTGTGTTTGTGTGTGTGGTGTGTTGGCCTTCTCAGCCCTTCAGTTTTCAGGCTTTCACACCTCATAATTAAACAAAGAATGCAGACTTCCCACCGTGCGGGAGGAGGAACACTAAGGAGACCAGCAAACAAGAAAACAACCCAGAAAAAGAAACTTGCCCACTTCAACTGGTCTGCCATGCAAAACATAGTCCTATATATGTGACTTTCAAAATAAAAAGACCAGGCAAAGGGGAAAAAGGGTAGCAAGAATATATTTCCAGGTGGTCCGCAGAGGTGGTCTCTGACAGTCTTTTATAGCTGAGACTTAATAATCCTACCTGCTGCTCAGATGTAGAGACCAGAGCTTTCTATGCACGCATAATTGCGCACAAACACACACACATACACACAGCTACATCCCTGAGTCCCGAGACATGTTTTAGTGAGAGCTATCTGCATCTTTAAGTGACCTTTTGGAAACCACTGAGTAGACTAGACAATCTACTAAAACAAAATCTGTATATGCACGGAGATTAAGAAAAAGATGACAGGAATGACAAATGGATTAGAATATTAGAATATTTATAACCTTTATATTTAAAAAAAAAAAAAAAAAAAAAAAAAAAACCCCAAACAAAACA
>VUQG01000448.1:39152-57748 GCA_015106755.1 Etia nguti
AAAAATTTAATATTTAAAAAAAAAAAAAAAAAAATCTAAAAGACTCCACAGTGGCATCTTAACATTACTTCACAAACTTAAACCACAGAACAAAGCAGCTGATCGAAACCAAACTAATTAGTGTGATCTTTTTAAAATACTGAATCAGAGTCAAACTTCTACAGTTGCAAGAAAAAGTTTTTAAATATCTTCAAATTACGAGGATGTCAACTCTACTTATAAATGATACAATGTGGTCTGATTTTTCCCTCAGTCCCAATTAAAAACAAACAAACATCCGACTAAAATAATAACAAGAGCCAGGCCGATATTATTAGCCAGTATTAGCTGTGTGCCAGTCTATTGGTATCAGCGTTTATAACGGTCGATAAAATGTGAAAAATAAAGACGAGACGGAAGAAACGCTTTTCAACCATGTCCTGTGTGTTGAGGTTGTGTAGTAAATAAATAACTACACATAACAAATGTTAGGGAAATATGTTCAGCTAATATATTGTAATATCAGATTTTGAGATCACCAAATACCGGTATAGATATCACCCTAAAAAAATCTTATACTGGTCAGATTCTGCTAACAACAAACAAGCACTTTCCGTGCTTTTATTGAACACACTGAGTAATTACTCACAGTCCAGGCTAGAAAAACACTAAGTGTACCAACTTCTCCAAAAGCTACTGGAAGTCAGGTGTTCCAATTAACAACATGGGATTGGAAGTCTGGGATGCAGCTGTATCTCCTTCCTTTAAAGAAATGCATGAAAAGCCTAATGTAGTCTGCTCATCTCAGGAATGACTGGCTAGTCTGAACCAGAGGTGGACAAATAATGTTCCTAAGGGCCTGTATAAGAAACTAGGACTACTGTAGAGGGCCGCAGCAATAAGCTGAACTCAGTTCTGCTTCATTTTAATTGTATCTCTTTATGAACCTTTACTGGTAAGAGTAGATGTTACAATCAGGTCTGAACCATTCTGTGATTGCAAGAAAAAGCAGTACAGAGATGCACAAAGCCGACAGCGTGTCTTGCAAATATCAAACCACAGCACACATCTGAAAGAGGTGAAAACAAGACCCAAGGGTTACAACAAAACACCTGCAGAAGTCTTGCTAAAATGTTCGTTCATCTTCACTAAAAAAATTACTTAATATCAGGACTTCCACCACTTCACTTCCCCTTCAAAAAAGGGGCACATGAAGCAGAAGAAAAGTCCGCAATATCTTTTAGGCAAACAAACTGCAAGCAGGAGGAAGCATCATGGTTTGCAGCTGCTTTGCCACGTCACAGCCTTGATGCCAATTATTAAAGGAACATTACATTGAACACTGTATCAAAGTACAGTGTCAGGGCAGCAGTCCATGAACTGAAGCTTAGGAGAGTGGCAACAACATAATAACCAAAAGGACACAAGTAAATCAACAAAAAAGGATTAAGTGTTTAAATGGCCAAGACCGTGACCTTAATCCGATTGAGATGCTGTGGCTAACCTAAAGAGGGCTGTCCAATCAAGAGTTTTATATGAGGAATGGCCCTCTTCACTGTGTCAGCAGCTACTGTTGCTCCTTCTACGAGTGACTAAATTCAAAAGCTAACTTACTTTTATTAGCCAATACTGTAAGTGATCACTCAATGTGTTCAATAAAGACAGAAAAACCACAACTGCGTGGTTTTAGTTAGTCAGATTATCACAGTCCATAATTGAAACTTTTTTGTAAAGATGCAGATTAGACCACATTTTATGAGTAATCAATGCAGAAATTCTGTTAATTCCACATTTTTTTTCCAACTACATAGCAGGATAAGACTGACTCAAAGGATTAACTGTGAAAGAAACATCAGCTGAAGGCAATTTAATGTGAGAATGGCAAAAATGTGAGGAAAAAATGCCAGAATTAATATCTTGGGATGTTCAAGGTGCTGAGGATTGTGGATGAGGTAAGTGTGTGTAGAGAAGGGGGGAGGGGTGTTGGTGGAAATGGGGTTAGCCAGGTGCGGAGAGCAAGAACTGCAGTAAGTGTTAGCTGGTTTTACAACTTCCACTCGCCGAGCTAGACAGAAAGCGAGCATGCTGTTGATCCTGCTGCTGTGGCCAGAAGAAGACCTGCATATGTAGACCCAGTAAGCTACATACATATATATTAATATTTGCTAACTGAACCTCAAAGCTGCCAATCTGAAATTTACAGTGCAGTATTTTAGCAGGCTAATGTACGTGCATGTGTACATTTGTAATTCAGTACATGTTTCCCTTATCTGTTTTGTTTCAATGTATCACCAGTGTGAAAACACTTTAGTTATTAATAGCTGTGCCCAATCTGCAGCCACTCATTTCACAACACACACATCCATCTCGCACAAACAGCACACTGCTGCCACCTGCTGAAAGTACTCCGTCTGCATGTGTCCACATGCACAAGCCCATTGTGTAGAGAGGTCTGTGTATGCGTCTCTTTACATGTGTGTATGTGCTGAAACCAGACCAAGAATGCACGGCTTGTTATGCAGCCTGCTAATTAAGCCTCGGAGAGCATTTTAACGTGTTTCTAAAGCAGCAGGCAACCGGATGGAGGGAGAGGAGAGGAGAGGAGAGGAGGAGGAGTGGGAGCAGCGAGAGGGGGCATATGGGTGGAGGGAAAGACAAACTCCTCTGTAATTACGCTTCCCAGTGCTTGGTGGGGCGCTCAGACCGTGCGACTTCCGAAAGACAGTGTGTGTGAAGCAAAAGAGAGGGTCTGCAGTTTCCAGTTTGGGATGCCAATCCAATAACTGCTTTGCTACACCCTGACAGGTCATACAGGAAGTATAGTGAGCACAGCCTCTCACATGCACAAACATGCACCCCTTCCCTTCTCACACCTCTGACAAGAGCGGGATGGGAAACAACCCGGCAACTAAAGCAAGAACAAACAGCTGAAGTCCTTCTTTTAATACATACATACATACATACTGGCATGTATTCATACAAAAGAAAAGGATAAAAATCACATATACATAGAGCTGAAATGATCCGTCTAATACAGAAACAATGTCCAAAAAATAATTACAATGTAAAATAAAAATGAAAATTAAATAAAAAATAATTGTAAAAATAATCGACTGATCGGTTACCTTTTCAGCACGTGACTTACTGGTACAAATTTTGTTATATCTAACATATTCAGCTTTAATTCACATAGTAAAACAGAATAATCTACACATCCTCAAACATGCTGTCTGCCTGTAACCAACATCACAAAGAAACAAATGCAAAAATAAAATCTAGTGGTTTGCCAATCGTACCCACAAAATTATCCCTGTAATCGAAAAGCAACAGCTTTAAAAAAAAAAATCACTGCATACTGACGATCAGCATTCCTCAGCAGAGTTTACATCATGTTACAAGGCCGTAGTTTCAGCTCAACCTTTAACTCCGAATGCAGAAAAAAAAAAAGGATTCAAGTAAAGTCTATCCAAACAAAGGTGATATCTTTTGGGATTTCCCTGTACCCAGCTCACACCCGTGTTTTGACTTTCATAACCTTCTCTTTTAAATCTCTTTCCTCGCTTTTAATCTCTACCTGCCTCCCCCCCTCCCTGTCCTTTTTGCTGAGGTAAGGGGCAGGTATGTGCTTGTGCAGGTGAGAACACTGCTGCCGCCGTGCACACAGGCAGAGAAGCCTGACATCATTGCATTCCTCAGACCTTACCTACACTCTCAGCACAACAAAACTACCACACTAAACACAGTGCACCTAACCCCACTTCCTTATTGCATTCGGCTGTAATCTAAACAGTGTGGGCATGTCATTGGTAGGCTGCTGCCCTTTATTCTAGGATGAGATCAGTGTTGTAGATCCACACGTTTCCTAGGTTTCTCACAGATGGGATCACGACACACTCATCTGGTCTGCTTGCTGCCAGGTATTATGTGTCAGACAAGGCAGAAGTCCAAATAAAAAAACAATATAGAAGATAACGGAGTAGAACAGGAGTCCAAACATAAGGCAGAAATTTGGGAGTTTTCTGGTCGTGTAGCACATTAGATGCCCTACCACAAGAGGGCAGCACAGCCTGCAGCAAAAACTAACTGTTTCCAGCAGAAGCCTACACTGCTTTCTCCACGCCTGACTTAAGTCCCACTGACTCACTTTTTACAACTACTAGCATCTCATATCTCAAGCTTCTTGTCACACTGCAGGAACAAAGACAATCACATCTGTATGTCATCTGTGAGCCCTTAAACAGCTTATCTGATGTCTGAAGTTAGGACGACTGATAGCTTATCCTTTGATTGATTATTGATCACACGCCACTGCACTAATTCACAACCAAAAAGGAAGTCAAAGCCAAATGTCACTTGCCTCCCCGCACCCCACACTCTCAATCCCCTCTATGTGTCACTCTAAGCCCTATGGTAACTGATCTGAAAGCAGTATTGATTAGACTCTTTATGTCTGTGCCGCCCCTGATAACCAACCCTGCTATAAAGTCAGGAGAGGGGCAATTCATTAATCCAGGATATTTGACTGGTAAACCGCTATTCTGTTCATCTGACAGTTAGGGTCAAAGGTCAGGCTAAGAGCCAGATGGGGCATACATCGCTCAGTGTCTTTGGTGTTTGGGTTGTTTGACTGAGGAAGCAATATTAATCCCTGCATTTCTACGGGAACTTGGTTAAAAATCCTGTTTTGATTTCTTCCACCCGTGGGTTTATTTGGAAGAGATCCATGGAGCATATGGGTAAGATGAAGAGCAGCCCACCCTGCTCCTCTCTCTCCACACCAGCAAACACCACACCAACTACATCACTCGTGTTTATCAGTCCTGTTCTCCACGTGATGCGACATCACGTTGGGTGTCCTCAACACAGCTGGTTGCTCGACAGCACTCTTTGTCAGTGAGACAGCAGGTGTGCAATAACTCAGCCCAATACACTGCCCCTAACCCCTTTAGGGACCGCCAGTTGCCATGGAGACTGGCTCAATGAAGCATCTATGTAAACCCCTCGCTCCCCCCCTTCACACAGCCTCATGAGGATGGATACTCGCCACAAATAATGATTAGCCCACATCAGATTACTGTGTGATTCAGAGATGCTTAAATGCTTCTCTAGTCTTATTTGTTATGGTGGATCATAGTTTAATCTAACGCACTGTGTTATGGTGTGTTTAGGTGGAAGTGACAGTTTATTCTGTTCTTTAAATCTGCATGCTTTTCTCTGCCACCTCGAGGCAATAGGAGGAAAGCACTCCCTTATCGAGAATTCAAATAATTTACTTAGATTTTAATTATTGTGCAGGCAAAGACAGGTATTTCTATATTTAACAGCTCAAAAATGCACCAAAACCAGCAATATTTCCCCCATTTTTGAGAATCCACATACAATGCTGCTATAATAGAAGTTACTAATTACACCAATTCCCACTTAATTAAAAAATACATGTCTCTTCATAATCCAGAGTGTTTACGCTGCAACTTTTTTTTGTGCCTTCTATGTTAAATGGTGGGCAAACTGATTACGAGTGTATTTATACGTGCCAGGGGGCAGTCATCAGAGTGTTTACTGTCAGACCAAAATCTAATAAGCGGTGCAACAAGTCGGCGCTTGTACTTGTGGAAGAAAATCTGATTATGTCCTTGCATGTCTGCTACAACTTCAGCTGATGGAGTGCCGGTGGGAATTAGATACCAAAATAACAGAAAAGCCACGGGGGAGTGACGCTTTCAGAAATGTGACAGTCAAGAGTTTTCGGCAGCTCAAAAGCACAAGCGGTATGAAGAAAAGCCACGGCTGCACTGCGTCAGGCCTGGAAATGTAAACAGTGCTCAGCAACGCTAGCTGTGAAACCGCTGTCTGGTCGGGATGCTAGTTTCACCTATGAGACCTACGCGGCCCTCCTAGTCGAGTTACCGCTGCAAAGGTAACTGCCGTTGCTGACTACTAATGAGACGAGTCGGCCCCAACATCTCAGAAAGCATAGTTTATTTTCCAGATGTAAAAGTCCAAGTTGATAAATAACTCGCACTCCGGCGAGCCTCGACGGAGAGCAAGAAGCAGGAATAGCGGAATGCAGAGCTGAGCCTATCTGCGTTTAGCTAGCTAGCTAGAGGGGAGTGGGGGGCGGGGGGGTGGCTAGCTAATACCAGCTAGCTGTCTAGTTCCCTCTCCCCCTCTGGCTCCACTCACCGATGTGATTGTCCTCGATGTGGACGATGAGCTCGGCGAGAGACTCGAACTGGAGTCCGCAGCCCCCGAACCTGCAGGAATTGGAGAAGAACGAAGCGGCGGCGATGCCCGTCATGTTCACGGCGCTGGTGCATTCACCGGGCGGAGTGGGGGTTGGAGGGGGGGTCCGGGAGCCGGGGTGGTGAACGAGGAGGCAGAGGTTTCGGGTCCGGGGATAGGAACGGGGCAGAGCGCGGAGCAGCGGAGCAGACACCGGGCGGCCAGACAGGACAGCGGCGGACGCAGCTGGGAGGCAGGCGGGGCGGTGGGAGGAGGAGGAGGGGTGGCTGGTGGCATACGTCACGACCTGCCTACCTGTTGGTATCATGTGTGAGCCCGCACTGACTGCGGAGTGATATCAAAAATCAAAGTCTAATCTTGGCACATATACATACGTTATAAACACAATATACAAACCACACAAGTAGAACAAAAGAAAACAGACTTCTCTTTTGTTTAGTTAAAAAAATATTTCCCTCAATAGATTTTTATGTCCTTAAAATAAGGAATAATTGGAAATTTACTGTTTGCCCCAAACGTATAAAGAAGAAATACAAGCCCAATTCTAAAAAAGCTATAATGCTCTTTAAAAATGTAAATAAAAACAGAATGCAATGATTTGACAATCTCATAACCCCATATTTTATTCACCGTATAACACAGAAAACATATCAAATTGTCAAAGTGAGAAAATGTACCATTTTAAGAAAAACATTAGCTCATTTAAAATCTGATGGCAGCAAAACCTCTCAAAAACATTTGGAGGGACAGGGGCAGTCCTGGCCTGTTTGGTGCCCTGGGCGAACACTCCCTCTGCCTCTGTTCAACATTGTCTTGCTGAAATATGCAAGGCCTTCTCTGAAAAATACATAATCTGTATGGAAGCATATGTCCCACTAAAACTTATATATTCAGCACTGGTGGTGCCTTTCCAGATGTGCTAGCTGCCAATCCATGGGCACTAATGCACCCCCATATATTCGGAGATGCAGGCTTTTGAACTGAACGCTGATAACAAGACAGGTGGTCCCTCTCCTCTTTAGTCCAGAAGACTACAGAGATGTCCATGTTTTCAAAACAGAATTAAAAGTTTTAATTCATCTGACCACAGAGCAGTTTCCCACTTTGCCTCAGTCCATTTTAAATTATCTATGGTCAAGAGAAGATGGTGGTTTTTCTGGATCACATTCACAAATGGCTTTTTCTTTGCCTGATAGAGCTTAAACCTGTATTTTGTCTACAGACAGTAATTTCAGGAAGTGTTCCTGAAACCATTGCAGTGATTTGTCTAAGGCCCTGAAAATCATGGGGATCCAGTATTTTCAGCCTTCTTTCTCACGCACAGAGATTTCTCCAAATTCTCTGAATCTTATGATGGTATTATGTACTGCAGATGATGTGATACTTAAAGTCTTCTGAGATGTTCTTTTTATGCCCAATTATGTTACTTACCTGCTGCCAATTAACCTAATTAGCTGCAAATTGTTCCTTCCAGCCTTTTGTTGTCCCTGTTCAAATTTTTTGGTGCTAACCTGTGCCTCCCTGCTGAAACACAAAGATAAAAAAAGAGCAACATCTGAAATCACAGTTATGGTTTTAACAGATTTTTTAGCATAAAAAGAGAATGCACCAATGCAATGACATAAGATCATAAAAACAAACTTTAGCTTCTATTTCTGCTTCTAAAAAGTTGGTCAAATTGCATGAATAAATACAGCATAGTTGTCCTTCAAATGATCAGTGCCAAACTTTTAAACATCAACTTGTGTGTGCTTATTTTGTAAGTCTTTTGTTGATATAAAAATTTCAAACTACCTCTCAGTATAATGGGACCACATTATACCGTACAAACATCTTTGTTTACACATATTTAGTTTAATGGGTTCTGGTCAACCTAAGTACTTATAGTGGGTTATATACAGTACTGTACATGTATATTACACTGTCTTTTTAACTGATAAAGACTATGCCTGTTATGCCCCCAAAACATAGTGCACACACAGACACTGAGCAGGTCTCTTTTCAGCTTTTGTGTTGATACTCTATTACTTATAATTAAAGTATAATTACTTTAATTATAGGTAATAACCACCTTTTGAATATATGATATATATGTAAGATTGTCTACTTTTGTCTTGCAGGATTTAATAAAACATTACAGATTATGGCAGCTATCATATTTGCTTCTGGTCAACACAATCTGGAATCTGAAGGAGCCTGAATAACTCATGAAGAGAATAGATGCTGACTTCTTCTTTCTTTCAATATTCTATTCATAATGGTAAATACCTGTCTCCAAGTATTTACTTCAGCAGTGTGCTTAGCGTAAACGTGTGCTGTATTTCTTTTTTTTATGTATTTTATGCTGTACGTAATCCCTTTAAAATTCGTATGAAATGTGCCATAAAAATATTTCCCTTGCCTTGTGATTTAGCGTTAATGGAACTGATTCACTTATTGCCGTGTCGTGGGCTAGAGCCAGCGGTTTACATGTTTCTAAACCATGTCAACGCTTTTGTCTGAAGGTGCTTCAAAAGACCAAGGTGTGTGTATGTATAATGACATGGATAAGCCTTTGACAACAGAATCTATGACATCCATAAAGTTAAGTGATTAATGTTACCCTATAATGGGCTCAGTGAAGAGAAGAGTACCACGTAGGTTTGTGTGCAGCTCCCAGAGAGAGGAGAATGTCCTTAAATCACTGGGGTTGGATAACCAGAGCCGGCTGGCCTGTGTTGGACCTGTTAATCGAGCGTTAAAATGGACTGTCATAAACCTGGCCAGTGACTTCAGCAAACAACCTTAAGACCCGGAGATACGCTTTTTTTTTTTTCAGACTGCTCTCTGTCTACTCAACCAAAACGAGACACAGTAACTAAAACACGAAATATAAAATACACTACAACAGCCTTTGAAAGCAAACATGCCAAAACACGGTGGCGTCACCAGTGCACACGCATACACACACATGTACAGTACATGAATTCAGTGACTTCATCAGCCCAACACAGATGTTCTCTCTTACACACAAGCATACAGAAACACACTCGGGATAAACACACTCATTACGCACAGGTGGTGTATCAGTACTATGAGAGTGACGCAGTTCCCAGCACCATTACGTAAATGAGAAGTGGTAGCATGTGTTGTAAAAAGGCGAAGGGAGAAAGGGAGATACACGTCGAGAGTTTGTGGTGCATGACATCACCTGTTTTGAGGCCGGTGGGTGGCGCACAATCTTAGGTTACAGTTTGGGATTTGGAATTACCAGACACCCTTTTTTTTCTCCTTTCTTTTTCTTCTTTTTTGCTGGAAATGAATAGTCCAACAAGTGCACGGACCAATGCCCAACACAGTTTGCAAACCAAATACACACAGAACAAACACGGGCACACACACGCACACACACATTGGGGCTCTGTTCCTATGTGGGTCTGCATGTGAGGGACGGGTTGCATGTAAATTTAACTCCCTGCATTACATAATCAGATCTCTGCAAGTTGCATACTTTTTAAAGTATCTGTTACCAGTTAGCTATTTTTTAAGTGCACCTAATAGGAATAGTCAGAAATCAACCATGCATGACATGCATAGACTTTGCCAGCTGAGCCAGATGTGTAATGTAGCCAAAGTGAGGATTAAGCTAGGTAGAGATGGAGGCCAGAAAGTTTGTTTTACCTTTAACCTGAAACACCATATTTTTTTAGACTGGGTGACATCAGGCTCTGAGTAGGCAGCTCTCTAAAGCTCCCAGACTGGCTGTTAAAAGCCAAGCTGGGGTGAAGATGCCAGATGGTAATGGCTGGTAGAGCCCCTGAGTTATGGAGGTAGCTGTAATCTCACTGGCATTGTCTGCTTCAGGGCACCAGCCAGAGACTTCCTGGCTGCCGTCATACACTTTTTAGTCTGCCTGTGCACTCTTCACGGGCATGTACATCTGCTGTAAAACATCCCTTATCTTCGCTGAAAAACAAAACTCTGTGACTCACGTTCACATGGGGGAAGAGGAGCTCAAAACACAGAGTGACATCATCACAACTTCCTATTTCTACTTGTTGCCGGGGTGATGAGAATTTGCATACGGTAAACGATTGGTGGATGATGAGTCAGTAGGGTTTGGTCCCATTCTGCAATTTAACTATAACAAGAATCCCCCTGTTCAGCTCCAGCCTGGCCGAAGCTCCGGAAAAAGCTAACCAAACATGGTTTAGCTAATGGTGATGATTTGCTGTGTGTTTGTTTTGATGCCATTTTGATGGGATAATTTTTTGTGTTTATTTTAAACAACAGTTCCCCTTTTTTAGGAATTTTAGGCAATTTCTCTGATAAGTATGAAAAATGCATCATCCCAAAATGCCAAAAACTGTCAAATGATTCATACACTCCTTCAGAATAACTTTTGAAACTGTTCTTCCATGGATAGATGGACAGAGTATGACTCTTTGCCCTGATAATCACCCATGACATCATATCACCAACACAATGGCTTCCAGTATGCAGTAACATTAATTGTTATCTATAGTAGTGTTTTAAAGTCATAATAAATTACTCAAAGTGTTTTAAATTTTATATTCACATTTATATTTCTGTAGCTTTTGTTTATTGTTTTCTCAAGTTTATTATTTTACTTTAGTTTTAATTAGGTCATTAGTGTAAAGGACACACGTTTACATATGCTTTACAAACAAGTTCAGTTTGATTGTTGCTTATGTTTAATTTGCGTTATACAGTTAATCGTTCACTTTAAATCTCAGACCTAAATCAAACCATTAGCTTTAGTGATATTTTAGTCAGCAGATTGACCTGAAAAAAGATTTCAAGAAAGATTAATTTCCTGCTCTTTTGACATTGTGCGGCCTCATACTATACAAATAAAACTGAATTGATTTTTAAAATATTTTTCTTTACAATCGCTTCCTGTTTAAAGATGGTTCTTCCTTCCCACTGTTTCCAAGTGCTCATAATGGATTATTATTACATTATTAGCTTGTTGGGTTTTTCTCTGTAGTATTGTCTTTATTGTCACATGTTATTTCTTGTATTATTATCATTATCATTATTATTATTATTATCATTATTATTATATCTGTATGTCTATGTATACCGGATATATGACCTGGACTGGTTTTTTAAACTCTCAAATTTTCAAAATAAAAGTGCTCAACTAGTTCTAGCAGTTTATCACCATGTCTTAAACTGTCGTATTTTTTAAAAATAATGCGTATTATTGTTTGTTTGTTTGTTTTTTAACGTATAATTCCTTCGCCTTTCAAGCGAAGGAATCCCAGGAGGGGACACAAATCCTTATGGCTTTGGGTCAGAGAGGGCATCCGGCGTAAAAACTGTGCCAAATCAAACATGGGGAGCTACCCGCTGTGACAACCCTTTGTGAATAAAGCAGCTGAAAGTAGCTACTGACTTTCTAAATGGAAGACTAGTACTTTCTAAAAAGCCCCTTCATTATTATTATTATTATTATTATTATTATTATTATTATTATGTTGCTTTGGGTGATGACAGTATGTACTTGAAGTTTCGTTGAAATCACTTCAGGGTTTCAGCTTTTTTTTTTCCAGGCAAATAGTCTCATACCGTTAACTGTCTAAAGTTCTGAGAAAAAGAAAAAACCCGGAGGCTCTCGCTCATTTAGACACGTAAACTCGATACAGACGCTGGAACGTCCCGTTTCAGACACACACCAAAAGTGGGGACAGGATTTTTAAAAAACAAACACTTAACTGGGTCTCATCCGCCCACCCGGTCTGCCCCGTGTCCCGTCACGTTGCCGTTGGTGTGTCTACCCGGTGGGTCTGTCACTGACTCCGGTCTAGCACCACGCTGCTGCTGTTGCTGCTGTTCCGTCCCGTCCCCCTTACCGTGTCGTAACCCCGCCCCTCTCTATCCCTCTCTCCGTACGGGACCGCAATGATTTAGAAGTTCAGGAATCCCACGTGACGTCACCGGGAGGGTGATGTAATGCTTCTGTAAATAGAACGTATTGTAATCTCGCTCCAGTCCAACGTGGTTCCTCTCTGGAGCGCCGCTCGTCCACTCTCTACTTGTAGGTAAGTCTTTTACTTCCATTCACAAAACTTTTTAGCTCCGCGGCAACCGCTCTCATGACGCTGATCGAAATTGCCCGTGTACCTTTATTATTATTATTATTTTTATTATTTTGACGGTTTAAAAAGAAAAAGAAAAGAAAAGTTGACGGCGGAACTTTTTAGCGAGGTGTCCCGGTGAAGTCTCATCACCCAGCGGAAAGGTTGAGCGCTCCTGTCTATTTGGGGGGTGTGACAGCACTCTCTGTACAGCTGTGCCGGGCTTGTTTATGAGTTGAACAGGTTCCTTTACGGAGCGGTAGGAGGAAAAGACAACACACACACGCACACACACATAAACACACAAATACCGGTCATGTTCTTGAGTGACCCTCCGGAGGACTTTCTGGTTAAGGATCGCTATTTAAATTGAGCAGAATGAGCTCCATGGCTACTGCTGTCATGATTCATCCATCAGATACGGGGGACTTGAAGAAATGTAGTGAGTAAGTGAACCTGGCACCTTTTTAAAAATGTCTTTGATGCTTACTGGGCGCAGGTGATATTAAAAGTTGTGCCTGTTTTCCTGTGAATCATAGTCACCCAGCGTGAGTGTAGAATAATGACAGTTAAAGAATGAGGCGGGAAAACTTTTTTTTTTTTTTTTTTGGTCAACGTAAATCCTGTCTTAAACTGACAGTATGTTGTCTGGTCTGTTGTTGAGTTCATCCGTTAAAGATGACGTCATTGCGCATTGAAGTGCCCGCTCTGACAGAAGGTTTTGCTGGAAATGTGCTGAGTCTGCTAATCTTGTACAAGAGCAGAAAGAGGGGGGCAGAGGGGTTAAAACTGGATGCTGGGCTTTAAATTTTTACATTTGTCTGTAAAATGTGAGCTTGTGAAACACTTAGAGTACAGCTGACTGTGGCGCACTGTTACATACTGCTGATACATAACACTACTAATAAACCTGCTTTCTTTATTGGCTGAGAATCCAAACCTTAAATACTCTGATCAATCTCCGATCTAGCTGGAACTTTGGTGTTGTGATCACCTAGTTACTGGTTTATTTTCAAGCACACAAGCATACGCACACCTATGAAGTCACCTCTACTTGCCTGGGGTTGGAAAATGGGGGCTGAGGCAGGTTCAAACCTGTCACGAGTAGGCCTGAAGTGCAGCCCTCCCTTCGCAGCCTCCCACCCTCATTCCTTCTCTCTTCCATTCATTGTGTCCTCCTCCTCCTCCTGCTTTCCTCTCCCTCTCTCGATCACTGCCACTTGCCCTTTCCATTTTCCTCGCCATCAACCTAATGTCACTCTCCACCTCCCCACCCGTCCTCTCACTCAAACACACATACACACACACAGACACACTTTCTTTCCACTTCTTATGGAAGCCTTTACTTTTGCCCTCTCTTTCCCGACTCCTCTCTTCAGCTCTCAGTCTTTCCCATAACATCGGCACCCGCTTTGCTGTCTTCTCATTGCTCTCGGCTCATGCGTACACAAGGGGTGGGAGAGTGTGCAACCTGTGAGTATGCTTCTCATAACCACCATCTCCTCCCAGAGCGACACCGGTAACATTTGTTGACCCTTAGGTCTTGTCACCTGGCTGAGGAATTGAAGGCCTTCTCACCCTCCGCTAAACAGCATTAGCGCTTCAAATAATTCACAATTTCCCCACATCGGTGGCTTAATATCCTCGCAGCAGAGGCAACTGGGTCGGTTCTGGGTTGGCACTGCAAGCTGGTTTATTACTGTGACTCTTTTCTGCATTTGTGTTGATAATTTTATCCCAGCAACTTGATGTAAGACATGGCGAGCACTTATCCTTTCATCACACCAGTATTATTAACTGATACCCCGATGAAAGCCTAATTGTAGCCTGAAACAATTGCACTACACTTAGTCCCCACTCCAAGTGAAAAGCAAAGCTCACAGTGCTGGAAGGCTTTGATGCCCTTCTTGTGTTTACATGTAATTACTAATGAGTAATGAAAGGCTGGAAAAAACACAGTTTGTACGCTATAGCGCTCGTCCTAATAAAAATGAATACCTAGTGTTTGCTCTCACAACCCGAGACTGTTGCACCCCCCCCCCCTCTGTTGGCACCAAAGGGATCATTTTCCTCAACTTAATATTGTGTCTCAGGAAGAAACATCCATCATCTGTGGCAACTATCTCATTACACACGGCTTCCACAATAAAGGCACGATAATAGGTGAACAGTATGTGAATTATCCGTGTAAATACAAAACATAAAACAGGGAACCTTAGGCTCCCTGCTGGGTGAGCTCATCTTAGCTGTGATCTGAGACTGCAGGTAAATAAATTCTTCTCACTTCTTCTGTTTGTGCAGGCTTGTGTATGACATGAATGACAAACAGGACAGGCCTTATGTGTGCGGCGCCCCAGGCTGCTCTCAGGTCAGTAGGATGCTATGTATGTGTGGCATTACAAGAACTGTAATAGTAAAAAAACCCCAGGATGTCAGACTTAATCATCAATGAAATGAGTAATAATCAAGCTGTAGAATATAGGAGGAGTTGCTGATAAATACAAATGTTTCTGAAGTGATAAATACCCTAAAATACATAACAGACTAAGAGCATCATGATTTGTTAGTCAGCTTAAGAGGTAATCAGCTGCTTTAACTGAGAAAATCATCCCGCGTGTCACACAGCTGCACACATCCCTTCACATCTTTCTTCCTGTGTTGGTGTGCTGCAGCGCTTCCAGTTAGAGGAACATCTGATCATCCACAGGCACAAGCATGAGATGACTCTCAAGTTCCCCTCCATAAAGACAGATGCAGCGTTCACAGGTAAGGAAGAAAATGAGCATCCTGGTCTCCCAGTGACCGCATCTTTCTCTTAGACGCGCTTTATGTCACTCAGTTCAGGTGTCGCCTGGCTGCACATGTCTGTGGTGAACCCTCCTCCTTTTCAAGATCAGTGCTTGATATTTAAAAAAAAAAAAAAAAAAGATGACGATATGCTATACAGTATGAAATCAGATAACCCCCCGAAACAGGCTTCCTTCCCTCAGACAGACTGCAAATAGTCTCATGTTGCAGCATGTACAGTATACTCCATCAGATTAAAGCCAAAATACAGATAACAGCACTTTGATTTAAAAACGTGGAGAGTAGGTGCACCGGTCTCTGCACGACCCATGTCAAACACAGTATTTCACTGCTTCTAAAGCTCATAGTTTCAATTTAGCAAAATTAGCCATCATTTAGATGTATATTAATCATTACTGTGCTCTGTATTTACAACACAAATATTAATAAGGATTGAAAATAAATTTCCAGAATTTTTTAATTGCTTCTAACTCAGTTCTATGCAACAGACCGATAAAAGCAGCAAGGCTGCTGAACCTTCTCCAATTGTTTTAAAAGCACTGATATTGTAAATTCATCCTCTTCCTATTTTTTTAAGGATGTTTTTTTTGTACAAGAGGAAAGATAAGGAGTCTTCCTGTTTCAAGATCTGCTAAGTCAGAGAAAATTTCATTAGCTTGTTTTGTGTGTCTGTGTGTAGATTCAGTGTCCGGTGATGTGTTTCAATGGCAAAAATAAGAATTTAGGAAAGGTTTGCTCTTGAGGCGACTGTTGTTGTGATTTGGCGCTATATAAATAAAATTGAATTGAATTGAATTGAATTAAAAAAAGTCAGCATCTAACAACAGTTGATTATTGCTGTGCTTCTTATTTCACTGAGACAATATATCAAACACATTTGCAGTGATTTCCGGGCAAACAAATGCCCCATTAAGATTAGTCCCATTGTGAATGGCTGTAAAATGCTGATTCTGCATCTAAATTAACTTTGCAAGCCTCACATTTCTGTGTTATGCACTAACTGCTGAGGCTACAGTAGTAGTATTAGTATCTTTAACGTCAAAACAACCTCCAGACGATCATTTAAACACAGTTTTTAAATACTGTGCTTCCACATTAACATTTCTGTGAATACATACTGACCATGAGCAGGAAGCAGTGGCTTGGCTGCTTGTAGAAAATATGAGTAAGTACGAGCTCCAATGCCAAAACAAGAAGAATTTCCACCTCATCTTCAGCCCGGACTGAAGCAACATATGAGTGTGAGCTGGCCTTTGCGGTGGTGCCGGAATCAATGCAAAGCAAATACAACCAAAGCCCCATCGCCAGTGAAAGCCGTGGTGCTGAGAAAAGTGTAACTACACAAGAAAGGTGAAATTATAAACGTCATGGAAGCCATGCTGCGATGTTTTGGCTTCATTTTTCTGACAATTTTGGAGGCGAACATGGCTGTTGGTGTCATTGTTTTCCCCAAAGATTTGTCTGGATGTAAACAACAGCACGAGATCTGGCCTCTGCAGACTCTCCCTCTGCACCTCTGTCCTGCAGCCTGTCACGCCTCCTGCAGGAACTCCCCTGTCAAAACAAAAACCCTCATGTGACCTCTGACCCCTATGTGTTTAGACGGCTCAGGGAGAGACAGGCTGATGTTATCAGACAGAGACAGAGAGCTCAGCTGAGAGGAGACTCGTTCCTCTTCTTCGCATCACGACCTGCACCACAGTTAATTTAGAAATCAAAAAAAGCTCAAACAACAGTCTGTTTTGGCAAGCGCTTCAAATTTTTTAAAAAAAGCAAAAAAAAAATTTTTTTCCTCTCTTTTGTTTCCATTTGGATGCAATGACTCTAGACCAGACTCCGACGCCGACACGATTTCTGCAGAACTGCGAAGAGGTTGGTCTCTTCAAGGAGATCGAGGAAGAATTTCTTCAAGCACAAGAGGAGGAAAACAAGAAGCAGGTAAGTCTGACAAGTTTTTTATTATCATATTATTTTATTTCACTTAAAATAAACCATCAGTTCTAGTCTGACGTTTGCCCAAAAGAAGCAAGAATTAAGACACAATGCAGATCCGTCCCCTGGTGCTGCCTAGAGTTTGTGTTTTGAGTGACACTTGTTTGTGAGGGAGTCGGGCCCGGTCAGACAGCTGCAGATATCTGACCTGCTGCAGGAAAGACACACCGAGCGATCACATTCTACCCTGTAAATTAAACAGCTAGTCGTCACACTCAGAGACAACTAAACAAGGCACACATACGCATCGCTGTCACCATAGGCATTATAACAGAGAAATGTCGCACTCAAAGCAATTAAATCGAAATATATGGGAAAATTTTGAAAGAGCATATATAGAGAGTGGAAGTATGACTACCAGGGGGGAAAAAAGCTTTTTAAAGCTTGATTTTGGGGGCAAAGACAGTTCAGATCAATTCAGTGTTATATGGCACCTAATCACAGCATCACTCACCTTAAAGCACATTAACGTAAAGACTACAATAATAGAGCAAAAACCCCAACAATCAGATGATCCCCTATGAGTAAGCACTTGGTGACAGTGGGAAGGAAAACACACACACCTCTGGCAGAACTAAGTTCAGAGGGGGGCAGATTGGGGGTGGCTAGGGGTGAGGTGAGGGAGACAGGACAAAAGACGTGCTGTGGAAGAGAGCCAGAGATTAATAATAACCAATGATTTAATGCACAGTGGTGTATAAACACGTAGTGTGTGAATAAACACTCAGTGCATCATGAGAGGGTCACCTGATCCAGCCCTAACTATATGCTTTATCAAAAAGGAAAGTTTTCAGCCTAATTTTAAAGATTAGGGGGGGGGGCTGAGAGCTGAAGGCTCTGCCTCCCATTCTACTTTTAAGTACCCTAGGAACCACAAGTAAACGAGCAGTCTGAGACCAAAAAACTCTATTGGGGTGATATGGTACTATGAGGTCTTTAAGATACAATGGGGACTGATAGACAGAAACCTTTTAAGTGATTTGACACAGGTGAGTGTATATAAGCAATATTAATCTCCCTGTGAACAATTAAATTAAAGTTAATATAGATAATGCTCCAAAAAAAAACTGCTCTGACGCTTCTCAAGATGGCTGCCAAGTGTCTGCGTTAGCGTCTAAAAGGACTTTGACTGGCATCGTAATCTCTGATCGTAAAAGACTTCAATCATTTACTGCCCCACAAGTTTACAATGGTCCCAGCTGTTTGTCTTTTTTTTTAATTCTTTCCACAGTCGCTTTCTCATAATGGGCCCTCCTGTATGAGCCAGCACCAGCTCAAACCCCAGCTTCAGCTCCAGCACCCACCCCAGCATCAGCACCCACATCCCCAACCACCGCTGCATCATCCCCAGACTCATGCACTGCATCATCCCCAGACACATGGCCCCATGATGGCCCCTAGCTGCAGCCTGGCCGCCCAACAAGCCCTGTCCTCCTCCCAGTCCGGATCAGTCATCACCCAGGCTACCTCCACCATAACACACTCTGAGTA
>VUQG01000449.1:8660-28873 GCA_015106755.1 Etia nguti
AAAGTAAGAGTGGGGAAAAAAACCCAAACAAAATGCAGCTGATCAAAATCATTTCAATGGAGAAGAAAAAAACAGTGCCAAGAAATTAGTGAGAGAAGACATGTGGCAAGGATGAAAGTCATTTTTTTTAGATAAGATATACGATTATTACTACTACTAGTAGTATTGTAACTATTAGTGGTAGTACTGATCAGTATAAAGGTGTGTTTTTTTTTTGTTTTTTGTTTTAGTTTTGTAATATAGCCAGAGCTTCATCATTTGTTCATGCGTACAGTCTGGTGCAGTACTGCATTTCTTCGTACAGTATGAACAAAGGTACAAAAATGTCAGCAGCTCCGCAGCACCGTGAACCATGCAAGACAACTGATGGTTGTGGAATTCTTTCTATGGTTAAGAAAAAACAACTTGACAACAGCTTACCAAGCCAGGAACACTCTTGAGGAGGCAGGAGTATCTCTGTCAAGGTCTACAAACAAAAGATGTACATACAAGAAATACAGAGAGTTCAGGACAAGCTGCAAAGCACTGGGTGGCACTCAAGGCTATACTCTGTGATCTGACTCTGACAAAATGCTACAAAACTGGTCAGATTACATTTTACAGTGCAGATGGATGATGACCCAAGGCCGACTGCAAAAGAAGTGACCCATGAGTTTCTCAAGGCAAAGAAATGGGGATATTCTTCAGTAGCCAAGTCAGTTACCCGAGCTCGATTCAGCAGAGCGGCTTGGGTGTAATTTCTAAACAGTTGATGGAATATTTTTGTTAGAGCCCTTGGATTAAAGCTGAACTTCTCCACTTCAACCACATCTTCACTGCTTGATTTCAAATCCTCTGTAGGCAAAGGCAAAATTGCAAAAGATTGTGTCAGTGCCTAAATACTTATGGACCTAGAAATACATATCTTTTTTTCTTATGTAAGCACACTGAAAGTGAAATGTATTTTAGTCTCCAAAACACAATAAAAACATATATAGTTGATAGCCTAAACAGGAAGTGGCTTAGAAGTAATAAAGAAAGAGGAAGAATAAATGGACAGTTGTTTAAGAAATGATCTTGTTAACTTTCTACACAGTTAGAATATGGTCTCAAAGCTAGAAACACAATCGTTTATGGACAAACAAGTCTGAGACACTCGCTCGTCTCCCCTGACAGACGATTCAAACAAAAACTGAGCTCAATCAAGCCGAGTTCAGCAGGTGCCTTCTCCTGCTGGTTCAGGCCTCCAGAGATCGTCCTCATTAAATGCTCCCTGAGCTGTGCATTCACAAAATAGATTTTCACTCTGTCAGCATCTGATGTTAAAACATCAACTATGATGAGCCTCTGTTGACTTGAAACTTTGATTTCATAAGCAAAAATGACCCTACCTCTAATAAAGTTTGAAAACATTGAAAGACACTGGCTTCTTTGAGTGATATAGACTGTTCTGCTACAGATTGTTTGTCTGTTGGATATTTAATGTTTCTCCAGGATCAGCTGAAGCGATATGGCTTCAAGATGTAAGACGATGCGTCTAAAATGGATTCAGGCTGCTCTGTGGTTCCTCAAGACAAAAAAGACGCCATCATCTCCCAGCGTTTCAAACCTTAACCATAATCGATGGTGTTTAACTTATTGCTTACAATGCTGAATACGTCTACCATAATTAAAGATAATTCTTTCAGGGTGATTTCTTTGTTAAAATCATGCCACTACCCAGCAAACTTTCAGGGGAACTTCAGAAAACGTTCCCTGAAAGTTATTCCGGGAAACCTTCAGAGCACCTTCAGGGGACCCGTATGAAGGTTATTCTGCAAAGCCCCCAAGACCTTCAGAGGACCTTAAATCTCAATAGGACCTTTTAAAGGAGCACTATGGTGCAGAGCACCTGAAGGACCTTCTGTTGAACTTCAACAACCCTTCAATCCCAATAGAAGCTTTGTTATGTTATGTTGTCACATAATCAAAGGACCTGCCTTAATGTTCTTTTATTGTGTGAAAACCTCAGAGGGCCTTCAGAGAACCTTCAATCTCAGTAGTACTTTTTGGAGAGCTTCAGGAAGCAAAAGCTTGTAGGTTCACAGGGCAAAGGAAGAAAGATCCTTATCAGAGTGGGAATGGGGTCAAGAAAATCACCCCAGATTGACTGATTGATTGATTTCTTTCGTTCATCCATCCATCCCCCTACAATCGCCACTTCCTTTCTCCTTTGCTCTTGTCATAATTACTACAGCCACTAGAGTGTAGCATCGCAATAAGCTTCAATAACAAATGATCTATAGGCTTGTATTTTACTGGTCAACATTATATTGCTGCTACTTCCAAGGGTGATTTACAGGAGACAGCAGGCCAGTGAAGGCTCAACAGACCCGACAGAGACGAGCCAAGAAGCTTGAAAGGTCTCTTTGAAATGTAAATGTCCACCCACTTAAGGACACACAACATCTTCTCTCCACTTTCTGTCACCTGCAGTTGACACAGAGATGACAATGGAAGGACAGATTTGTAGTCAGAGCATTAGTGATTTTTTTCTATCTAATTAAAAATAAACATTAAAGAATAAAAGGAACATTAGCTGTAGGAATAAAAGACGGAAAAAAATACTGCCGCACGTTTTTTAACCAACCTGTCATTACTAGCGCAATTTTTTGTTGGGGCATCAGCAGCATCAGAGCCAGAGACACCAGGAAGCTGATCAGGCTCGGCCTGGCTACGTCCTGAGGTCTCTGGAGCCCCTACAGGTGTTTACTGGGCTAAGATTGTTGCTGAACATACTGGACAACACCTCACATCCCCTAAAGGACCTACTGGTCAAACAGCAAAGTGTTTTCAGCAGCAGCCTCCTTCAACTCTGCTGCAATTACAACAAAAATCTTTCCCACTGCAGTTAAAATGGGGGATTTGTGTCTTCTACAACCAGCGATCTTTCACTTGTTAGACGAATACACAAACCTTTACACTAAGTCACTAATGCAAGAACTCTATGTATAGCTTAATGTAACATCATGCAGTATTTTGTACTTCATTTTGTCATTTATTCCTTTTTAATTACAGTGGCTTCTGTGTATTTACTTTCCTTGCTTTATCTACCTCATGCCATGTGTTGTGTTTGCACTCGGTGTGAGTTTGCTCTCTGTTACGCTTTCTCTTTCTCTCACCTGGTTGAGCAGGTGACCCATGCACTGAAGTACAGAAGGCTAGATACCTGGGTTTGATTGTGTACCGGGCTGCTTCCTCTGTGTCATTCTCCTTCACTGTCTCTCTACACTTTCTTATCCAATAAAGGTAATAAATAAATGAAGTTAAACAAATGAAACTTACAATCCACAGGAGTCAAAAATGGGACAGCTTTTATATTTTACCTTCTTAACAAAGCCCTTAAATATGAAAATGATCCATTAAAGGGTTCCTAATCTGCCTCAGACTCACTTATAACGTAACAATTAAACTAATGTAGCTCTCATAATTTTGCTAAGGAGCCTCAAGTCAAAAACAATCTTCTTTTTATTATTTTCTGTCAATATTCTGTTCCAGTGGTGGACATTTGTACTTATTATAATCACAAACTGGTGATGAATCCCATCCCATTTTTATAAATCCCATCCCTTTTCTGTAATAATTAAAATGTACTCAATAATACCACACATTTCAATGATTATTTTGAATAATAATTCATTCTATAATAAAACAATATCAATGTTATCTGTGTTTGAAGTCAATGAATTGTAGCAACAAATCAATAAAGGTGCAAAAGTAAACTGGTGAATAAACTGGGGTCACCCGTTTGTGATAAATTCAATGTCTCCTGATCACCGTAAACCAGCCGTGGCCTTCATTGTCCGGCTTATCTCCTGTGAATTTACCCTCCTGCTTATCGACAAAGGCGGCTGGATACACTCACACTTCATTATGGAGAGCAGTGACATCAGCAGATCGGTGGGTTACCAGGCTACCTGAAGAGAAGCCCAGACCATCTAATTAAAGCACACGAAGAAGAAGAACAGGATCAACTCTGCGGAGCTGCATCAGTCATTCAGTCTGAGAAACCGCTGCAGCCTGTGTGTCTCTCTCCCTCTCTCTCTCACACACACACACACACAAGGTGAGTAGATCCCATGAACTTATGCTACAGACTTCACTTTAGAAGTTATGTGACCATTTCTGCCATAAATTTACATTTAGTGAATTATTTGGAACTTTAAACGAATGTTTCCATCTTTAATCTTTAATTCTTCTGTAGGGCTTTGTCTTTAACTAGGCAGGGGGCACATCCACAAAATATACTCTGGATTACATAAAAGAAATAGAATGAAATAGTCAAATAGATTTAATATATCTTAAGGAAAGCTATGGTACAATGAGCTACTGGTAGATTAACCACCTAACAAACACTAGTTCACTGGTAACCTGTTCGGGGTTAACGAAATTTACAACTAAGCCTTTAAACTGAATATCTGTCCGTTTCGTTTAAATCGTAAACACGGAAGAACAAAATAGTTACAATGGATCACTTAACAGCAAGAGCAATAAAAAAATGATTTACTTAATTATATATGCTATGAGACGGGCAAGGGTGACAAAAACGGTTCAATCAGTTTATTTTAGTGATAAATGATCCAATGATTGTACAAAGAGCGAGGAAAATTAGCGGTTCAAAAACCAGTAGACGGGATGAAAGAGTGTAATACACTAACCGAATAACATTATAAACGCAGATCTCCCTGAAAACAGCAAGTCCGTTCAGGTAAATGTGAGGAGGCTGAAGGTAAATCAGCGTGTTTTTGATATAAGGGATAAATCTTCTGATAGGAACTGCTATTACAAACTATTCCACCGAAATCTGAGTGTAACAGCTGACCTGTGTGACGTGCAGAACAACTGTAAATAATATTTTGTATAATATTGTAAATCAGTGTGTTGATGAAAGGAATGTTACTGTTCCACGCGCGTAAATGCGCGCATCGCTCTTTTTATGTATCAGTTTCCAGGAGTCACACGGTTAGTGCAGTTTGACAGACATTTCACTTTGGTTCAAAACAGATTCAATACGACGAGTCCATCAGCGCGTGCGCATTGCTGAGAAAAGATTCCAGCTTGTTTCTGCTCTGTTTCGGTGAGTTTTATCACTAGAGGTGCAGAATTATGCTCAGCTCCGAGAATCTTCTCCGCAGATCTCAGTGAATCAGATTTGCGTGAATTATTTAAATATTTGTCTCCCAAGAGTTTGTGAAAAATACCCATAAACACGCCTTTCCGTAGCAAGACTACGGAAGAGGATGAAGGCCACTGGGGAAAAAGAAAGAAAGAAAGAATATATTGAAGTAAGATGCGCATTTTGAAGTCAGTTCAATTGAGGACTTTAGCAGTTCTCCCACCCATGTTTTCCATTAAGGTTGTTATTTATTTATTTTTAAAGTGGATTGGAAAAGATGATATGAGGTGGGTGCTTTTCCCACTGCCCTGGGAGTCACAATTTAATGAAAGCCTTCAAGATTTGTGTCCCTTAGCCCCAGCGTTTTGTCTCGCAGGGAATTTCTATTGCGTATAATTACTTGCTGTTAATCTAGTTTTGCAAATACCCTGTATATTTTAATCAGATAATACTTATTCGTATTTGTTTAAAGGTTAAACGTTGTCATTAAGCGTTGTAAATCCTTTAAGACTAATCCCAGGACAACAATTCCCACGGACTGGAGCCGGCGCGCTCACGGTGCTGATGCTGCTGCTGGTGGTGGTTAGCCAGGCAGCTAATCACTGAAGCTCCGGATAAATTGTCACATTTACGGCGTTTAAAATCCACGTTAGCCCGCGTTGTGTAGCGGCAGATGGACGCATAATGTCGTGTGCATGCTCGTGTTGTCGTTTCGTGTAATGGAGCTGTACCACCCGTGTACGAGCCGTAAGCAGCGGGTACTTGTGCAGTCTACAATTAGCTCGCTAACGCTCCGGGGATTTTTAAGGTTTACTGTGGTTAATGGCTCTAGTCGTCATGCTGTCGTGAACGAGCCTTGGTTTGCTGCAACCTCACTTCCCCACTAGGATTACCTGACGGCCAGAACCTCCACCAGCTCCACGACATGACTCACACGCAGTAAGCCGACCAGCTGGCTGGATGGCTAGCTCTTTCGTTAGCAGCTAACCTAGGCGGTGATGCTAGCAGCCGTTCGGGTGTCCGTACCGCCAAGCATCTGAAGCGATGTCTGCCCGATGTAGCTGATGTGTTGCTCGGCTTGTCAAAAGATGAAGGGCCGGGGTTATGATGCGCCTCTGCCTGCAGGAGGCGGAACATGGAAGCAGAGGAAGAGCGGAGTGCACACAAAGTTTTGGATCCTATGGTGCCCTGCAGGCAGAACAGAAGGATCGGTAAGACTGGTGCCGCCGCCCCCCTCCTTTTTTTTTTATTTTTTATAAATATCTCCTCTGTGGTTTGTTAAGTTCTCTGCAAGGTGACCTCTGTCTGTGCCCAGGTACTTTGAGAACTCTCCACCGCCTGCTGAAAACCCAGAACACACTGCAGATTAAGTCCATCACCCGCTCAGAATGTGCTGGTAGGTCAAATCCTGCATGGACAGAAGCTCCCTTATTCACAAGGTGTCACCACACCGGGTAAAAGGTGTGAAAAGGTCTCATTTCCGGTACTTCCAGATCATTAAAAACCAGCTGATTAAGATTTAGTTGATTAGCAGATTTTAAAAGGCGGGAGCAGCAAATCCCAACCTTTTTTTTTTTTTCTCCAGATTTCAAACTTGTAGACAAACAGAAGGAACGAGTCCTGGGCTTGAATAACGCCCTGCATTCTTTCTGATGAATGTAAGTAAGATGGGAGCAAACCTGTAAAAGTGCTGCAGAATCTCATGGTCTACATCTGGGGTGGCAAAGTCAATTTATATGCAGCATACAGTCCAGTTTGATTTTAGATGGGCTTTTTAGTTCTTTTTTAAAGATATAAAGCTCTAATTTTTATCTTTTAAACATAAACGGTTAAAGTCGAAGTATTTATCCATTCTAAAGAAATTGAAGTATGTACTAAACCGTGGCACAAAAATCGAGCTCCTTCATTGTCCAACTGTCCTGTTGACCTCCTGTGAGCTTGGCAGTAAGGTCTTTGCTGGCGGTGACGTCCACTCTTCCCACACAGAGTGACAGAGGCACACGTGAAGTTCCAATTTAAAACTGAATCCATTACAGATAGAAACCCCTTCCTTCTGTTGTCTCTCGGTTTTAGAGTGCACAGCTTGAACTTGTTGGTTGAACGAGATGCTGGCAGGAAACTGCAATGAGGCAGATTAAATTGGATATGAATCTAATAATATCATTGATTTCAAATCTTCAGTTCATAAACCGTCTGCGTAAAACTAGTATGAACTAAAACGTAGTTTTGGAGAAGTGTTGCATCCTTTATTCGTCAACTGGACTTTAAACCTTTGAAGTGTTTGCAGATTTGGGGAAAACGGTACTGTAACACACAATTTTAAGCTGTTGTCTGTGAATGAGAATTCTTTTCACGTCGTCTCCACGAATACTGGAGAGGAGAAGTTCTGTTTTTTGGCTTTTGATCTCACATGCGTCCTCCTGGGTGTTTCAGGTTCCTGTCCGAATCTAATGATGAGTAGGAGCGAGCATGCCGATGCGAGGCCCGTGCCCGTGGCCCTCACCCCCCAGCTCCCTCCCAGAGCCCACCGGCCTCTCTGTGTGTCGGTGTCCTCCGACAGCAGCGGACGCTTCAAGGCTCTGGAGACGCAGGAGTGGAAGAACAACCTCAAAGCTCAGGTACACAAACATCTGCTGCTGTGTCCTCAGCAGGAGTTGAGGTACATCTGGACCTCGAAACGTCTTCATATTTTAAAAATCGGCATTTCTAAAAGAATCAGTTTGTAACTGTGGACGAGTGTTAACATGCAAAAATAGGCACATCTGTGCTTTTATTTTTATAACTAAATACCATATTAATAAATTAAAGGACAACAAGAAAAGAATGAAAACAAGTGAGAACATTTTGGAAATCTTGCTGAAAGTATTTCTAAGTAACGGATGTTATCTTAATACAGCCATCTGTTAGCAGTATAGGTCACAGAAGATGCTGACTACAGGTTCCTGTTTTTCTTGCAGAAAGGTGACAGGGTTCTTAAAGCTTGCTGCTGTATTTCTACTTCAGTAGATGCAAGTGTGACTCCATGTGGCGTTTCACTCCTCACAGTGTGGAAGGGTGTAGAGAACGGCTGTAAAATGGGTCCATATGTAGGAAGCACTGAGGAATTTGTTTCTCCTGGCTTTTTCCTGAAGGAGGGGAAAAAATCACTTCTGTGGACTTGTCAGGTCTGGTTGGTGTGACAAACTGCTGTGAGAGTTGTTATGTATGTGTTGCAGATGGAGAAGGCTCACAGTGCAGGAGCAGCCAGCAGCACAGGTTCTCTGGAAAGAGCGTCCCTGTTCTGCGCCTCTGCTTCTACCACAGTGTCCAGCTTCGGCCTGTCCAGCCCTGTGGAGATACTCAACAAGAGCAAGTCCTCCAGCCGCTTCTCTCTCTTCTCGCCGCCTTGGAACAGCAGCTCAGAGTCTGACTCCAACCCGCCGTCCCGCTCCGGCTCCAAGAAGCTCCGCAACTACAGCCGGAGAGCCGCCACCGGGCCGGCCGGAGCGAGGGGCCCCGATACGCCGGAGCCCAAACCCAGTGGTCCCGAACACTTCCAGTACTCGGAGCCCGTCATCTCCAAGGTGACCGATTACATCTATGTCGGCAACCTAAACGCAGCGTACAATGGCCGTACGCTGTGCCGCAACAACATCGATAGCATCATCGACATGAGCAGCGCGCCAGGAGAGTCGGCCCCCTCCCTTAGCCTCATACCCTGCACCTGCTCTCGTGGCGCCCGCCACAGCTGGTCCCGCCTCAAGGTGGACATCGGAGATGTGCCGGACGCGCTGGGCGACGGCCCGGCGCTGAAGCAGCGCTGTTTCGAGGACATCAACGAGTGCATCAACGCCTCCACGGAGAAGCGGAAGCGCGTCCTGGTCCACTGTCGGGACGGCTACTCTCTGGCACCGACGTGCATCATCCAGTACCTGATGGTGAAGCAGAACATGAGGCTGATCGCTGCCTATGAGCTGCTGAGGGCCAAGTACCCGGTCAACATCAGAGAGTGCCACCAAAACGTCCTGGTGAGCCTGGAGAGCGCGCTGCGGCCCGGCGGAAACATCGACCCTGAGTGCTTCAAACAGGCCATCTCACGCAAAGTGGCATGGACCTGATTTTGTTTCCCATCATGCTCAGCTGCTGCTTGACGCTCTCTCTGCTCCTCCCACAGTATTGGATGCTTTCATACAGACAACCAAGGGCAGCTGTACTCCTCCCTGTAGACTGATCACATGGATATTATTGTCCCCACTTGTGGTTGTGAGAATTTGATGTATTTCCTCTTCAGACCTGTAAATGTGACCTGGCCGTGATTTCCTCCTCCATACTCACCAAATAGGAGACGCAATAGACTTTGCTGTAGTGTGCAAAGCTTCTTGGTATAACAGTGTGATAGTGTTGGCTGTATAGTTGATGTAGTCCTGCTTCAGTTCTGTGCCACGCCATCGTGTTGCTGTTCTATATCAGGGGAATTTCTTACCGGGTGATCTCAGGAGATTATTGATGTCATACTAGAACCGTGTCGGTGGTCGTTACAATAGTCTGCAGCTTCGTTCACACGTGGAATCAAAAATGCAGCTCGGAGAGTTGGGAACGGTTACGCAACAGGTCCAAAAGAGTTATAAGGCCGCTGCCCGTTCAGATTATGCATCCAGCTGGCACCACGGCCGCTGTAGGAGCTCTTCCACTTCCTGTTAATCCCATTGCACTGATGTTTGCTGCAGACCAGTCGAGAGCGCATAAGAGTTAATGGAACCAAAAGGCTAAAATGGTTATTTCCACACAAGAGCCCACATTTGATTTTAACTTTGACAAAGGGCGCATGGATAATGTGTCTGAACTTGAATAAAACTGCATTAATGTCTTTTAAGAAGCCAATCCGGTCCAAAAAACACGAATGTCCTGTTTGGTCAGATGAGGATGTCTGATAGGACTAGTACCCATTTTTAAATAATAACTTGATGGTTAAACCCCCAAACAGACTCTTCCATGTTTGTATAAGGAGCAGCCGTGCTGTGACGTCTCTAATACACACAGAAATGCCTTTTTAAACATCGAAAACCCTCAAATATATATTTTGTGTGTAGTTTTTTTTTTTTTTTTCTTAAAATCAAGATTAACATTTCCCGATGAAAATGCTTACTCAGCAAAATTGATCTTAGAGGGCGGCATCATTTTGGGCTTTCACCCAGGTTCAATGAGACTAGCACCAGAGCGTGGTACAACTCTTAACTCTAGCTCAGTGCAACTAAAAGAAAGGAGGCACTTGCTGAATGAGCAAAGTTGAACTTGAAAAGTCAAACTAACTGCAGATTGAATCGGGTTATCGCAAATATGTTTGCCCAATTGCTCAGCCTAGAGTTTGCCTTTTATGACGACTCAATAAAGGAAAGTATGCCTCGATACACAAAAACACTGCTGCATGTTGAAATCGACATTTCAGGCGTAACCTAGTCGTGTAAATCCAGTGTGACATCTCAGAATGTGTTTCAGGTGGAGGTAATTCCACAGGGGGGGACATTGAAGCCTGTAAAGGATGCTTTTCTGTCTCGCTTTAAGATGTTAAATAACTCGAAGCAAGGGACCATGTAGAACTTCTTACAAGTCATGGACTCTGTTAGCAGCCTGAATATTGGGCAAGTGGTGTAATGTATCTGTATAGTGCCCATTTTAAATGAACCATTTTACATAAAGACAGCCCAACGGTTTAGTAGAACTAATAAAAATAGAAAAAAGACGGTAATGTCCTGGTTAAATAACTGTTGCCGTATGTAAATGAGGTCACCTGTGATTCGGTGCTCTCCCGCTAGTACGTTAGTTTCTCAGCGAGGTTAACCCAGCGCAGCGTCACTTTGCGTTGTCTATATGCACATTAGAAAACCTAAAGATGCAAGAAACTGGAATTGCACCAGTAGGGGTTGAAAATTCCTTCAGCTGTGCTTGGAATGGCCATGTCTTTCAAATATTTGAATGCTTATTAAATTCTAAGTGTATCCGTTATCTTCAAATACATATTTTCCCCCATTTTTGTTTTGTTTTTTTCTAGTGAGCTACTGTAACATGTTACTACTATGTCCAAATGGCTGTAAGACGTGTGGTTGGTGGTCACCATTAAACAACAAAATGGAATAAAGGACGGCCAGAGCTAATCTTGTTGTATAGAAAAGGTTGAGCCGTTCAGCAGAAGCTGCTCACGAGATGGTCTTCTGTTAATTAAAGTCGATGAGCTAAAATAATTATGCACTGCATAGAAGCGTGCATGTATATCAGTGGATTTATACTTCTGTAATAATTCTGCTCTCCTGGTATGTAGTTGTTGCAAACCCTCTACTGTAACACATTGAATAGACGCAGTGTAGTGGAAGACGGTGATTCAACTTGATGAGAACGGTATAGAACTGTTTTACTAAGTAAGTGAAGTCCACTGTAAAGTCCACCAGGTAGAGCTAACGTGTCACAAGCTAGCCACAACTGCACACAATCATTTGAGGATATCGTCACTCTTTGACAATAAATTTGTGAGGAGAGGTTCTCTGGGTAAAGATTAGGGGTGGACATTTCTAAGCAAAGTTTTAATGTGAGCTGCAGACTCAGGCTGACCCTGGAGATCCATTTAAGAAAAAGTTTTAGTGCCAACTGTGAAATGCCATCAGATTCATGTAGACTTTTGGGCTAAGTGAGGAGTAGTTGCTTGTTTGGAGATCTATAGCTGATGAAGTCTTAGCTTGGAGTGTCATACAGTAGATGAAATATGGACTTGAATATGGGTTGAAACCCTGTTGGAACAAACCTTCTGTACTCGAGCCAATGGAAGACGTGCATGCTTTTTGTTATCTTTAGATCTACCACTGCTTCCTGGATTTTGTTACAGATTCATCTGCTTCTGTCTTAAAAGGGAACTTTTGCACATGGACACTTTGTGTTGCTTCTGACCTTTTCGTGCTGTTATCTTTCTTTTGTGTGCTTTTTTTTTTTCTGAGGTCATACTCGACAGAGGATGAACGGTCCGTCTTGTCCTCTGTGAGGAAGACTCGAGCCATGTTTTCAGTGACAGTTCGCTGAAATGTCTTTAGGAGCGTGGCTCTGTGAATTTGACCTTTGGTGTGCAGTGAAGTTGAGTGACATGCATCTCTTATCAGTATTAGTGCACCAGCATTGCTGAACTGCGATTCAGGGTTTATGCATGGCAAGAGGTAATTTCTTTTCTTTACTTTTTCTCTTCACTGCTTACAGGACTGTCTAAAAAGAAGAGTATTAAATTTTCCCTGAGTATGTTTAATGACACTTAACATGACTGAGTTTCACAAAGAGGAAAAAGGAGACATTGCTCATCAAAAGTAACCAGATCAAGGTGTTAACAGTAGTCAGGGCTTTGAAGTGTTTCACCTGTCAAACTCTTCTTAACCTACAAATATTTTGTTAAATGTCAGAAAATGGTGAAAATGACCTTTTCAGAGGTGGCGTTTTGTCTTTAAAGGTACTGTTTTTATTTAACCTCTGCAAATGTCACCACCAGGGAGCAGCTTTTTAACAGCAGGTGTATTAAAACATGTTCAGATGTGTGCTGCTGGTCGTTAAACTTCAAAGTTTTCTCTTAGCCTCGTTTCCTCTAGACTATTTGCATTTTACCAGGTTAGCCTTGGAAATGGAAATCTGCTCTTGGTTAACTCACTGTGCCATCTTGTGGCAGAAAATGGTACTACACAAAACAACGGCACAGGCCTGTTGTAACATCAGTTGATGTCGCTTCAACACAGTACACAGATGTTTTTTGACAAATTCAAAGCAGTTGCTTCTTTAAATTCTGTGGATGTAGTTTATTTATTTAAAAAACAAACAAACAAAAAAAATAGTTTTTATCCCTCAGCCATTAATAAGTGTGAGTCACTGTGACCTTGACCTCAAGGTCAGAGGTCAGCTTTTCTGAAAATTATCTAGGATTTTCAAGTTTATACAATAGATGCATCTACTAAGATGCTAAAGGGGTAATACTGGCACTTTCCAGTATTTTAAAATTAAGGAATTCAAAAGTACCTTTAAACACAAAAACCATTTGCACCAGAAAAGGATCACCATTTCTGGCTCTATTTACTTTAATTATATATTTAATGCTTACACAGGCATGTATATCCACTATAGTAAGTATTATGGAGGACCGGAAGTGCCAAAATTAAAAATGAAATAGTGACACAGTAAAGTGTTAAAAATATTAAAATGAAATGTAGGCTTCATTTCATAAACTGTGACATGAATTCATATATCTTTGTTTCTGTTTCTTAAATGTTGTATTATTAACCAATTTTTTTTTTTCTTTTCAATTTTCCTTTTCATTTATTCAATTTTAGGTTTAGTTTTAGGGGGTTTCAAGCCTTTGATTAGACACCTGGGATGGACCACTGAAATGAAATTTTAAAAAAAAAACATTAAAAAATACATAATTTTAAATTAATTGTAATGGAAATAATAAAGTAATTTTTTTTAAAAAATTAATGTGCATTTTGATATTTTAGGTGTAATAACATAGATGTATATATGAGGTCTTGTATTTTTGATTAATTTGGTCTTCCATAGATGCATCTGCTTGTAGTAGTCATCTGTGAACTGTAGGAGGTAGAGCCAGATGGAAGGACTTTTAAGGAGCCATACTTTTTGGATGTCAGTGAGTGAGCAGACGGTGATGGTAACAAAGGCTGTGAGGATGTATTTATCACCTGCTCATTTCAATCAGCGCTATCCTGCCCTCTCATTGGTAGTTGCTGCAATTGCTCGCTTCAAAGTTGGGGAAAGTGCTAAACCTCCCCACTTCCCACCCCAGCGGTTATTTTGCCAGTCATTGCTTGAAAAAGTTGAAAGTCACTGAGTCTTAAGGGTCTTTGGTCGCCACATCACTGCTAGTCACTTCCTTTTTAGCCAATTTATTGAACCCTTGTACAAAAATATGTATTGTTAGGACAGAGTGTTAGCCATACAGAAATTAGCTCATTGCCAAATTCTCACTTAAATGGAAGTGTGACATCGGATGGTCCATGTATTTTAATAAGGGGGGGAAAATGGACCAGTGTCCTTCGCAAAGAGTGTCAGAATGGCTGCGATGAAACCACTGCTGTGGGTATCATGTGAACTACCGCAAGAAATTCACCAATGACTTCCATATTCAGCTCACAGATTCTGTCTGAAATGTGGGCTGGTTGTTAAATGGCATCAAGGCAGAACTGGTACTCCATCACTACTGACTACAAGTTACAGGAAAATGGAAAAACCACCACATTTTATTTTGCTTGTCATTTCATTCTTATTTTCATTTTTTCCACATTTTTTTTTGGTTAGTGGGCGGCCTTAGTGAAAATTAGTATCGGACAGGCCGCCACGTTGACCCTGGCATCACAGTTCATGTGAGCGCCGCGATGGAGTGGAAACTAGAAGTATGGTGCCTTCATTTGGAGTCGTCTCATGAGCGTACAGTGACATTTGCACACTTTGTATGACTTTAACCTCTAGATATCTTGTAAGACGTTGAATATTTTTGGATGTTTTATTTTGAAGAAGAAGAAGAAAAAAGACATTTGTGTGACGTCGTCCTTGCTGTGATATATTTGCAGACTTTAGTGTACAGTAGGTGGTGGTGAGACTGAAACAGATTCTATATTTGACAGATGTTTTGATGCTCGTGTGAGAAAGCGGTGGAAACGGTCATCAGCAGATTCTTTTTCTTTTTTCTTTTTTTTCCCTCGTTGTAAACGCTCGCCATCACAATCATCATATCAGACTGAATAGGTTTTCTAACTCGTTCTCTCAGGTGATTTCTCAGTATCCCAGAATGTTCTCAATGAATACGATGTGATTCAGAAATGTGAAGCAATGTATTTCTCATGTAGTGTTTATTAATCGGATTTAATTTGTACTGTTGAAATATTAAAGAAACTGATGTACCTAACAGCTGCTCATGTGTTGAAAGTGATTTGAGCACACACAGCTCTGTTAACATGAAGCTGTTCAGAGTCGGTGTTGCGTGCACGCTTGGTGAGAAGCACAGACTGATAATGGACACAGCCACTGTAATGTCACCCATTATCATTTAAGATAACCAGACAGAAACTAGCTCATTGCTAAATGTTGATTTGTAAGCCACTCCCATCCTGGACGTTCCCCGAACAAGCACTATGTGGAGGTCAAACTGTCTCCTGTTGCTTTTTTTGTGTCCTGGTTCCTCTGATATACACTAAAGAACTAAGGAAATTTCCTGCATTGGAGCCAGAAAAAGAAAATGACAGGCGTCCAGAGATTATGAGAAAATAGGAGATCTGAATGATCAAAATCTCCAGGTTCCTGCTGGAGTAAATGGAGAGAACCCGGCCATGCGGCGACAGTGCGCTCTTGTACTGCCCGCTCACCTGCAGTGTCACATTTTGTACTTTCTGCTCCACCAATTATGTTCCAGATTTAAAGGTTATAGTGTAACGATGAAGCTACCAAGCAGATTTCAAATATATTGAAATGAGTTCCAGCTGTAACAGCTGCACGATCGCTTCTGAATACAAAACACTTATGTAATGCAAAGCAATTATCAGACTCATGTGCAGTGCCACTTTCTGTGTAATACGCCTGAATGAGGGCACAGGCCTGCACAAGAGCATGAAAATTGTTCCCAGTGTAGTCTTTATTCTCCCTCTGCTGCCACATTAACAAAAAAGCCTCAGTTTGAGCCACTGGTAGAGCTTCAGCAGCATATCTGAGCATGAAAACAGCAGACTGCATGGAACTGTCGTGTCACCTCTCCTAAGATAAGCCTTTTCTATTTCTGATCTATTTATTGCCTTATTATGAGGAAAAACAGGAAACAGTGGGGAGTTCCCGCTCTGTTTTTTTTCTCCTGCACTGAAAAGTAGAAAGTGCTTTTTGGCCAGCTTCTGTTAACAGCTTCTTAATTGCATCCTTCAGCCAGGGTCTTGACAACATCACTCTGCCCTCCCACCTGCTGTCTCCTTAACTTTCATCACTCCTGCTCCCTGATCTCCTGAAAAACTGACTAAAAGCCCTCAACCCTGTGAATATACCAGAGGAATATATGGCATTATTCTGCTATGTTCGATTTGCAACTTCTGTGTTTCTACTCGGTACAGGAGCGACTTCCTTTGTGGGGGTAGGAAGAAAATAATTCAATAAGCAAAGCAATCTGGGCAGAAGGGGTTATTTATAATGGCGAGATAAGGCGGGGAGATTCTCGGGGGGTGTCGAGGGGAGGTCAGATATAATATTTTAGGTGCTGGATCCCATTGGTCAGTGAAAAAGTCGCCTTCCATAAAGAGAAAGACGGGGTTCCCTTTGCCTTTTGGGAATGCAATATATATACCAACTTATAGCGCCAGGAACGAGGCTGCTTCCCAAATCGGTTGGTCCCTTCTGTTTTCCTCATCAGCCAAAAGGTGAGAAATCTCTTGCAGTACTTTTTGGACAGATCTCGTTCTGTTGCAGTTCAGTGAAGGGAGCTTTTGGTTGTTTTTGGTGGATGTTTTCTTTGAGGTTTTGGTAAAAGCTAAACTTGTGATGTGGTAAGAAGAAACGAGCTCATTAGAAAGTCTCACTGCAGAATGATGATGATGATGATGGTGATGAGAAGCTTTTTAATGCCAGTATGGTTTGTTTTGGGGGTGACGCTGTCAGCGCTCCAGGTGTGAAGTGCAGTGTGATGAGGTGTGCTGGTACAAATGGACTCTCGCGTTTGGAAAGTGATAGTCCCAGTGTTTCTCGCTGTGTCATCACAGAGGTCATGTGTCACATTTATCAGGTCCAATGAAATCAACTCCATGTTTTATACAGATACACCCCAATACATGGAAACATCAGCATCCAAAATATAATTGAACGCAGTGAAACATCATCTGTTTTGTATTTGTAGAAAGAACAAAACTCTTCTTTATGTAACTCAGTGGGATTGAGTTACCTGTAAATAGTTTGAGAGCTTCAGCACCTGAAGCTGTCACGAGTCCAACCAAAGTGCGACAGCTGCACAGACCATGATGTTCTGCCTTGCGAGTAATTAGAAATGTGTTACATTTTCAACTCTCTGTGATCCTTCAGTGGTTGTTTTATGGTACATTGTGTCATTATCCCACAAGAAAAGCTTACAGTCACTTCAAACATGTGCTCTCTTTCTGTGTCACCAGTTATTTTTTCTTCTAATGGTTTAAACTTCTGATGTTTGGAGTTTGTGAGTTTTAAAAAGTTGAGTGTTGTTGAGAAATGATGGGAATTTTGTGGCATCAAAATAGCTTTAAACTTTTACTTGAGACCATCATTCAACCAAAACTTATATGTACTACACATACCCTGAGTCCATCAGAATCACTGCTGAGTAATTAAAAGAAATCATTTTGAGTACATAAATCCACATTTTTAACTGATGGTTTGTGTGTGTGTGTGTGTGTGTGTTATTCTATAGAAATATTAAGCTTTGTATTGGACTCTGTGTTATTACTTAGAAATTCTCAATGTTAGAAAGCTTGGATGAGTTAAAAAAGAGAGCCTCAAACAGCAGATTTGTGCAAAGAGAGGGTACTATTCTATATTCTGGGCCGAATCTGGGTTAATTTTGTCACTTGCAGGAATGTCTTGTGGGTCAAACCTGGACCAAAAGTCACGATGTAGGCCTGATACTGTTTATCAATATAAATGTGTGCTGTTTGTGGCCCAAAAATCACGAGCTGGGAGCAACATAGGTTTTGCAATTATTGTGTGGACCACATGTGCCACAAACAAACTTGCCATCTATGCCTTATAAGGTGGACCTAAGTTAAGGCAGTCGGACTCACCCTTAGTCTGTACCATCAATCAAGGCTGAATGTGGCCCAGAGAAACCGCAGACTGTGGACCACTTTTGGACCAAACATTAATTGCTAGCTGAGTAATGAGTACTGAGTACCTAAGGAAGATTTTTGATTCTTCTTTGTTAAAAACAGCAGGGTCCTTATTTCCCTTCTCTCGGTCTGGTTGCAGCGATTGTTGATCTGGATTGTTCTGCTCAGTCTCTATTTTCAGAGAAGGTATTTCATGACTTAGTCACGTCTGAGATGTTTGCACCAACAGCGGAGGTATCAGGTTTTTCTTGATAATCTTCCAGAAGACAGACAAGGGAACCCAGGGGGGGACAACTGGACCCAAAATCTTCATCCTAATTTAGCCTAGAGGCTTTTCCTCGAGGAGTACCGCTGATGTTCAAGCTGGTGTCGTGTTTCTCCTAAGTGGAGTTATTCTTTCCAACAGAAGCATTCTTGGACTGTTTCTCAATCTGACCCCACTTTAACCTGCCTTCCTTCCCAATCTTTCCGTTAGCTGATGACTTCCTGGTTATTCCCTAACTATTCTAACTATCCTAAGTATTCTTGTTTCCCGTTGTTATTTCACCTTTACCTCTCAATATTTTACAATGGAAGTGTTTTTCTGCAGGGTTTTGAACCCAAACAAACGCCAAGATGTCGGGGTGAGTAGTTCTGTCTTGTTTGAAAAAAGTTCTTCAACATTTTGAAGTAAAAAAAACAAAACCCAGATTTATTTAAGCTGATTTTGAATTTTGAAGTTTTCTCATGACAAACGGATGGATTTTCTTTCAGGAAAAAAGTGTCATCAAGTCGTAAGCATCAGCTGAAGGTAAAAGCTTGCAGGGAGAGTTTTGCAGTCGGCACTATTTGCAATCTGCAAGCACACTTGACATGACATGTTTGTTTTTTTTTTTTTTTGGAAGAGTTTGATGCTATCCATTGCTAAAGGTATACTGGAGGAGGAAGAAAGAGAGCGAGAGGAGGCAAAGAGGAGGTACATGGCTGAGACCTGTCCTCCTGTGTCCATGCCCAGGACCATTCAGGAGCTGCAGGCACGTCACAAAAGAACA
This sequence comes from Etia nguti, assembly GCA_015106755.1. Lineage (NCBI taxonomy): Eukaryota > Metazoa > Chordata > Actinopteri > Cichliformes > Cichlidae > Etia > Etia nguti. Next base: position 27,662 of record VUQG01000449.1, read on the forward strand.
CCAACACTCGTGCTGAGGATGTCACACAGAATAGCGACCTGGCTGGTTAACGACCATTTTGTGTCCAGCATTTGCATTTTAATATGCACCTCTGTTGGGTAACGTCTGGAAAAAGTTCAGAGTCGCAGTGCATGTGTGACAATGGCTCTTGCATCTGTGTTCAGGATCTGTGCAAGGAGATCCACCGCAAGATTGATGGGATCGATGAGGAGCGATACGACCTGGAGATGAAAGTCAACAAAGCCAACAAAGAGGTAGAATATGACCCTGCGGAACCTGCAGTGTGTCCATCATCAGAAGCTTGTGCTGTGCTTTGTTTGAATATTTAAACTAAGGTATCGATTAATCCTATAGTCTTCCACAGGTCAGAAGGACGTCATGTCAGATTTAGGGAGTGTGAATAAAATTACGTAAAATACAGCACCGCTCCCCACACGGAAAACCCTCTACTTTTTTCACCTGACACTAATGCTCTGATGATTAAATAAAATTGGACTATATTCAGTGCTTTTGATCAAATTCCACGCTGAATAACTTTCATCATGGTCTCTGTAATCTGCTTTTCCAGATCGATGACCTGAAGATTAAAGTCCAGGATCTGATGGGCAAGTTTAAGAAGCCTGTACTGAGGAAAGTGCGCATGTCAGCAGACGCCATGCTGAAAGCTCTGCTGGGCTCCAAACACACAGTTAACCTGGACCTGAGGGCCAACCTGAAGCAGGTCAAGAAGGAGGTGAAGGAGGAGGTGAGGACCTGGTTGGATACATGTTTTATAAATGTGTTTGTTGATGTCTCAAAAGCAGCAGCCAGTAATACAGTGGCTTGCAAAAGTATTCAGCCCCCTTGAACTTTTCCACATTTTGTCACATTATAGCCACAAACATGAATCAATTTTATTGGAATTCCACGTGAAAGACCAATACAAAGTGGTGTACACGTGAGAAGTGGAACGAAAATCATACATTATTCCAAACATTTTTTACAAATAAATAACTGAAAAGTGGGGTGTGCGTAATTATTCAGCCCCCTGAGTCAATACTTTGTAGAACCACCTTTTGCTGCAATTACAGCTGCCAGTCTTTTAGGGTATGTCTCTACCAGCTTTGCACATCTAGAGACTGAAATCCTTGCCCATTCTTCTTTGCAAAACAGCTCCAGCTCAGTCAGATTAGATGGACAACGTTTGTGAACAGCAGTTTTCAGATCTTGCCA
>VUQG01000452.1:23119-39908 GCA_015106755.1 Etia nguti
CGCTCAGGATGCAGAAAACACCGTCGCCCTCCAGCGTCCCGTGACCGCAAACCACCAACCTCCCCTTTGCAGGATTGAAGCGCTTCTGTAGTCCCAAAAACAAAAACAAAAAAACAGTTCAGGGATGCAGTTGTTGGTTATCATCATTTAGTATTTTTTTTATGTTAAAACAGTTGGTCAGATGAGAAGTTGGAGAGAAAACAAAGAGAAGAGGAATTAAATGAGTGGGCTGTGTGCAAATAATTTTTTGGTTTACAGACACTGTTTCCTGTCATATTGCTGATTAAAAAGGTGTAATATCCACAAACACAACAGCTCTTTATACAAGCAGAAGTTTGGGCAGTTTGCTTGTCTGGAGCATTCACATGTGTGTACACACCAGCAATGATCTCAGAGAAGCAACTGCTGCTGCCCATCAGTCTGGGTTTCCAAACAATTTGAAGTTGATTCAAAAGTGGAAAACATTCAGGACAGCTGCTGATCTTCCCAGGAGTGGACGTCCCAGCGAATTCACCCCGAGGTCAGATTGTTAAATGCTTGGAGAAGCTCCAAAAAATCCCCAAGAGCTACATCTCAGACTCAGCAAGCCTCAGCTAGCACATTAAATGTTACAGTTAATTTTCATTTAGAAAAAGACTGAACAAGCATGGCTTGTTTGGAAGGGTTGCAAGGAGAAAGCCTGTTTTCTCTAAAAAGAACAAGGCAGCACGGCTTAGGTTTTCAGAGTCACTCTGCTCAAATAACAAGACGTCTGGAACAATGTCCTTTGGACGGACGAGGCCAAAGCGGAGATGTTTGTTCCTTGTGCACAGCACCACCTGACAACCAAACACAGCATATCAGCACAAACACCTCATACCAGCTGTCAGGCACGGCGCTGGAGCACCCAGCCACAGGACCTGAGCACCTTACAGTCATTGAGTCATAAAGTCAAACAGTGGTGCTACAAGTCACTGAATCATGGAGTGTACTTAGTTTTTCACATGACTGTAGCTCATAAAAAAATTAAATAAAAAAATGAATCTGCATATTCTAGGGAAGGCAACAACATCATAAGAAGCAGATTTTATTACAGCAGCATTCATAGTTCACCTCGGGGCTTAACATAATCTTTCAGTGAAGCTTTAAAATATATCAGCAGGTTACGGCATTAATTGGGATTCTATTATCTCTTTTTCTTTCATAAAAGTTAGACCAATAATCGTAGTACATTTAGACGTTTAGTAGAGACACAAACATCCCAACATGTACGCTTTGTCTGCCACTGACACCATTCTTAGTTATGTCTGAGTTAAGTGTTGCTTCCCTGTTTAGGATTAATGAGAGTAAGTATTTAAGGAAGTCACATCAGTGTGAGTTATTTTGATTACAATTACAGGTAGCTGAAAAATACTCAAGTACAATTGTTAAACCACAACTAAGAAATACTGCGCATCAAATGCAACACCAGGAAGCTCCGTTTGCATCTGATTCTCAGTCCATTTTAATTAACTAACGCTCTGTGAGAGGTTTATATACTTTCAGCTAGTACACTGACCACTTTTTGTCTTAACTGAAACAAGAACAAAGCCAGGTGTCGTTTCTCTAATCTGGACAGAATAATAAAAGAGACAGCAATCACGAACCAGTGCAATCCACCATAATCCTTTATCTTTCAAGCTCATGACTTTTTTTTTCTTTTTATTAAAGCTGGCCTGTTTTTATGACAGCTGCACACTGCAAAACTCTGATGTCAAACTCACACCAGTGCAGCTTTTGTACCCGAGTCACATGAAAGCCTTTTGTCTCCTCTGCAGTGTTCAAACTTTGAGATAATAAAGCTGGTCAAGGCAAATACAGAAAACTGATAGGGAGTCAGATTGATAAAGAAAGTAGAATCAATAAAAGGCTTGTGGCTTCTAATGCATGAACACACAAACACTCTTTATGCTAAGCAACAAAAGAATATTCTTACTGCTAATTTAATCATTAGTTTTTGCACATAACACCTAAACCTCTTCAAATCATAATTACAGAGGTGGAACACAGATGCATGAAGCAAGATTTTAGGAACAGGAACAGGAACCAAATTTACAATAAAGCCAAAGAGAAATCTACCTGGAAAATCTCACTTTAACATCTTGAATCGTGACTCTGTGATGGGAATGACTGAGCACCCAGGAGCTCATGATCACGATAAAAATGAATCCAGCTTAAAGGTTGTTTCACTTACATTTTAGCTCCTTTTACAGCTTGAAAAGTTCACTCACTTCAGTGTCACATCTCTCGTTCTCTCACCTGGAGGCCGAGGCCCGGCCCGGGAGCGAAGTTCTTCGCGCCGAGCGTAATCGAGAGGTTTCTGGGTGGGCTCCAGCTGAGGCCGTCGTCCCGGCTCTCCACCATCATGATGCTGGCTGGGCTGCAGTGGTAGAGGTGGAAGCAAATGGAGTAGATCAGAATCACTGAGCCCACTTCCTCGTCCACCACAACAGAGCCCAGGTTTATGCCATCCGGCGCCGCCCCGTCATCGATAATAAAGCTGGTCGGGGACCAGGTGGCTCCTAGAGAGACGATAGAGGAAGAGGAGAAGATGAAGCAGAGAAAACGTGACCTGTTTTTGGTGCTTTTGTGATTTTTACTTTTATTTCAAGGCTCAGTCAGCAGAATTTATTTCATCAGTCTGTTGTGAACATTGCGTAGAACTCCTTGATCCAGTTTCAAGGTATAAAATGTTAAAAAAAATTTGGTAAATATGAATAAAACCAAACATCTACTCAAAATATCAACTATGGCTGATGCCAACGATGACATACACTCCCAGACATTCATTCAGAATCGATAAAACTCTCCTCATTTGCACCCATGTGACTGCTGACTGTTTTCTGACACACTGTGTAATTTTTGTGTATCACTCTATCTGTTGCGTGGTCTTGCCTTTGTCTGTGGAGCGCCGCAAAGCAAAGAATTTCGCTCCAATGTCAGAAGAAGAAGACTTCCTGGCTTCTGCAAACGCCAGCAGGCTTCCTTTGGGGGTGAAGGTGAGCAGCGGGATCCTGTAGGTGTTCACCTGGCCCTGGGATCCACTCACCCACAGCAGCTGCTCCTCAAACAGCAGGGGGTCAATCTGAACAGCGGGGAGGAGGGCAGGCAAAAGAGAGTCAGGGATGTCTGAGAAGTATCTACCAGCAAAACCAGTTTGGGAAAGAGCATCTTCAGCATGCTTCAGGTGTCATGTAACACACAAACATGTGATCTGGCTTCGAGTTCAGGAAATTAGTTTATTTTATTCAACTCCAACATTTACCTAAAAATACTTTATTCACCTTAGAAATCCCCAAATCATGCAAGTTCTAGAGAAAAAGAAACAAAAAGCATAACATTTAACCTTTGATGAATCGGTTTCACTCTAATCAACCTCAGCTAACACGTCACCAGCTCTACCACCTCCACCGCACACACTGCAGGGCTTCAGCATGCTGCTATAACCCGGTAATAAGCAGGTAATAACAGGTACCTGCTGAGGGTTGACGGTGAGGACACACGAAGACGCCAAAGCAGAGAGCAGTAACCAGAGTGCAGAGAGCCGCCTTCCTGCTGCCATGTTTGACTTCCTCCCTGGATTTTTTCTTCTTCTTTACTCTCAAATAAAACAGAAACACACAGCAAAGGTCGCGCGAAAGGCTCTCCTCCTTTATCTTACCTTACATCTTTAACTGACACTTCTTCGCAATAAGTCATATGACAAAGCCGGTCACATGACTAAAGCGCCTATCAAAATAAAAGAGGAAACTACTTGATTTTATTTTTAATCCTAAAATGACTGATTATAAAGTATCGTTATATACACTACATGTATTTAACAAGAGTAAATGATGCAGTTTCATTTATAGTGTGTTTTTTTAAAAGTAATATGTATTCAAGGTTGTATTGTGCTTGTCGTACAGTTTTACACCTCCTTTCAGTATTTTAATAATTAAATTATATGTGTTTTATAATTTATTATGTATTTTTCTGAGCTTAGTTAAACTGATATTATAGATTGTTTACGGAGAAGCTTCCATACACCAATTACTCGTGTATATTTATATACTATACAGTATTAAACATGTTTTTGTTTGTTTGTTTGTTTGTTTGTATTTTTTTTGATAAATGTCACTGGTGTGTAAATTTTGAGCATCTAGTTCTAATTTTTCTTAAATTGCGGATGTCAATTCAAAAGATAAGAACATGGAAGAGGTTTTGTGCACTTACCACTTTTATCCACATGGGGGCAGAAACCATCCACAGAGCCCTGCACAGCCGGGTCAAAGGACTCTGCTGTACAAAGATGTCAAACATTAGGCAATAGGCAAAGTAGTAACACACACACACACACACACACACACACACACACGACCAAAAAACAAAACAAAAACAAAGCTGCAGAAAATGGTTTTCGTGCTATTTACTGAAGCTCCAAACCTCAACTCAACTTAGTAGAAAGCTGCATTCAGAAATGACATTTACAGTGAAAACAGTGAAAACAGCTTAAACTTTAAACTTTTACAGAGAGGAAGGATTGTTATTGGTGCAATAGAACATTTTCTTGAAAAGATACAAAACATTTTCAAAAATTGTGTGTGCCTGGAGGTGTTTTTCAGTACTAAAGAGGAGGGAAATCCGGTAGTTAACATATAGATCAGTAATCTAACATACCGACTTAAGTGTCAGTGCACATCATAGGTCTTTCTTTACATTCTATCATTTTCTGCAGCAGAGCAGCTGCTGATTGCACTTTTAATTATTAAAACTGTCAAAAATATGAATGCCATGACACCCCTGTGAGGATGTGGAACGTGCTGTTTGTCTTTTAAGGGGAGCTGGTGCCACATTTAAAGGTAAAATATGAAAAACTACTAATGCACAGGGTGCTGTGGTTGTAGATGTCTCATTTATTGTCTAAATTTTTATGTATTTTTTGAACTGTGTTAAGATCTGAACTTTCTCTGTTTTGTGTGATTTAGCACGCCTTGGTCTGGGGATTTTATATTTAGATCGTCATATTCGTGTGAATCCATATTGACCCGCAGTGGCATCCTTGGACCTTATGAGTTAATGTGTAACAGTCGTTCTGAAGATGTAGCTTCTTGAAAGAAAAAAAAACAAACCTTAAGTAGTCATAAAACTGCATAAAGCTATGCATTATTCTGTGTCACAAAAGAATACATATATATACATATATATCAAAATGAAGTCAGTTTTTCTCAACAGGTCCCTGCATGAAGGCCAGATGAGCCTATTTCTAGTGCTGACATGTTGAGCTGAACACCACACAAACCACATTCCTGCAGTCATGAGTTTGGGCTGAGCTTAGTCACGAGAGAGAAGCAGAGCAAGAGGGAGAAAGTGAGAGAGAGAGAGAAGCTGAGACACATTCGTGTGTGATATGTGATAGAGGCGTACGCTTCCATTCTGTGTGTTTCTGTAGGACCATCAGGTGGTAATTCTCTCGAGTAAAAAGAGTTATGGTAGGAAGGACAAAGGGAATACAAAGATGACAGCTTTGGTGAAAAGATGGAGTTTCATCTGAAGTTCAGGTAGGACATGTTTAGTCCTGTTTTGGAGCTCTCACATGTACAGGTGTCAGGGGGGAAAAAAACAACTTACAGAGGAACTTTTGCACACAAAAGAAATGCGTAGGAGCCAAAATATTCAACCGTTGTCATCGTTGAGGCTTCAGTTTAACTTCAGGTTAGGGATACACAGTTTAGTTTACGAGCAGGCAAAAAGGATGTGGAGTTTGCAACACCGGACATGAAAAAAATGATGCATTGTAAAGATAACAGCTGGATGTTTACTGATAAAGCCCTCTGAGTCGCGAAAATATGCAGCGAGTGCAAAGACTCAGCCTGCCTGCACATGTGTCAAGTGTGTAGTTCCCCCCCCCTCCTCATCTGCAGGTGCGGTGTAAACAGGCAGTGATAAACTGCCTCTATGCCAGCTAGACCTTATTAACAATCAAGGAAGTAAAAATGAAAGTAAATAAAGTCAAAATGAGATCAGTGAGGAAGAGGTTAGACTTCTATAGGTTAGACACTGACAGTTTAAATTTCACACTTAACTGCTAAACTTTGTTTCCAGTGACAGCCAGAGAGAGCTGGTTAAAAAACATTTAAGTTCATCTTCATTCCTTTTATTTGACGGTAAGTTTCAGTGCTAAAGTGGGTCCTGGTTCAGGTGTAGTGTCACCAAGAAACCTGTCTCCTCTTCTTTTACTAGACAGCTTCTCTGCTATGATAAAACGTGGCATTTTTGCACGTATGAGTGCAACGACGATACCGATATAACTCCAAAATAATCACAAAAATGTAATTTCTTAACAGTTCAGCCCATTTGTTCTGCCTCTGTAAGCAGATATTGTATCAGTATTACACAGCAGTCAAGGCCCACAGCCCAGAAAACAGAAGTCAAAGTTTCCTGCAGGGTTTCAGACTTTTCACAGTTAACAGTCAATGTGTTTATTAGCGATAAAGGCCTTTCTAAGGCTCCTCCCCCCCTCCCCCCCCGTTATTGTTATGGCTGTGGTTTCTGTAACATATAGACCTCAGCCTCCTGCTTAGCAGCACCAGCTATGATGCCTTTAAAAAGATATAAAGTGGATTTTATTTCTTCATTTGTACTTTGTTACCTGGGTGGACAGAGACTGGAAGCTTCTGTGCTTTTTAAAATTATTGGCTACAGATTGGCTGAGTCTAGTTTCTCTCAGTTTACTTACAGAATACTGCAGTTTAGGGGAAACACGAGCTATACATGTGAACAGTGTGCACATACAGCTCTTATAGATGTTATTCGAGTAGTGCAAAGATGTAGGAATTCATGGAGTGCTAAAATGAGTATGAAATGGAATGGCAACCTTACCTTATAGGCTACATACTCACCCTATAAAGGCCTCAGCCTCCTGTCAGATCAGCAAGTAACACCTTACTAGTACTTAGCTGGGCTCGCTTTTTATCTTCAGCGCTACAATTCTGAATTTTGTGAAATGGACCATTATCCAACCTTGAGATGAAAGGTACACTGTGACTGTTAAAAGGATGGACATGGTCAGCTCTGGTAGGCTGTGGTGTTTAAACTGTGCTCACTTAGTACTAAAAGGCAAAGTGTGTAAAAAGAAATGACACATCCACCATGCATCCTTGATGCGATGGATCCACGCTTTCACGTTTTTTATGCCAAATTTAGATGCTACTATCTGAATGTGGCAGCAGAAATCGGTATTCATCAGACCAGGAAACATTTTCCAGTCTTCTTACGTCCAGTGTTGGTAAACCTGTGCAAAATGTAGCCTCAGTTTCCTGTTCTTAGCTGACAGGACAGGTTGCCTGCTGCTGTAGTCCATCTGCTTCAAGGTTTAACATGTTACATGTTCAAATGCTCTCTGCTTACCTGTTATACCCACTGGTGATTTGAGTTACTGTTGCCACTCTCCTCTGACCTCTGACATCAACAAGGCATTTTTTCCCCCTTTTTCAGACCACTTTAAACTTCAGCAGGTCACCTTGACCATGTCTATGTACCTAAATGCATAGAGGTGCTGTCATGTGATTGGCTGATTACACTTTTGTGTTAATGAACAGGTGTACCTAAGAAAGTGGCTGGTGTATATAGACTGATATACATGCTTTTCTCTGTGTTGGAGGACTATTTGCTGCATTTGTGACATTTGACTGATGTAACTGATCATAAAGGCGATGTAAGAATAAAAAAGTTCAAACAGGCATCTAATATACAACATGCATAAAACCATGCATGTTCTTTATATATGATATATATGTAGAATAATACAGCTACACTTATTGCAGGTGCTTGTCAAGCTATTTCTAGTATGTAATCAATGAAAAGTGATTTTAACTTTTCTAGTTATTTCTCTCTAATTTATTGACTAACCGCAGAGCAACTTTCACGCCCATGACTCAGCTCTGTGCGCAGTTCAGTGCTGAAAGTAGGTAAATATTTTAGTTCCTTTGGTTTTGTGTGTACCTTCTTGAAGTTCCCCTTTGATGGGAATCATACGCTATGAAAAGAATAAATGAATGCATTCCTCTTTACTTTATCTCCTATCGTGACGTGCTTCCTCACAAAGGTGTTCTCCAGGCTTACCAAACAGTTTCCCAATGCTATTCATACTAGCAGTCACAACCTCTTACACCCACTTGAGTTTCTTTGTGACTGTCCTTCTTGTGATTCTTGCAAAATCGTGCATGACTCTGCCATCACATGAGCCAGAGGAACTTTTAAGATTAACAGTTGAGATTTTTTTTAATTTAAAACAATTTGAAATGAAGTCGGTCTCAGACGCTGTGTTTTCTTCTTAAGGACACAACGACCCCCGAGATGATGGAGGACAGGAACGGAGTTTGCCACATAGTGGAGGAGAGCGAGGGGGAAGTTCAGATTCAGTATTCCAGACCTCATGCGCGGGACAGCATCAACAGCAGACCTGACTGGTCAAACGGTAACTGCTTTTTTATTGTATGTATTTGATAAATTATACTGCAAACAGCTCTTCATTCGTCACATCCTTAGTTTAATTTTTGTGCATCAAAGATCGGCTGCTGATGGTAGATGAATTCATGGCATATAGCTTTTTATGCTATTTGCTGGCGGTTTTGTTTCGCAGTTTGACATTTGTAGCTTGTTAACCAAATGAACTGCCTTTTTACTGCTTCTGTTTGAAGGAACAAGGCTTGTGGTCTCAGTATGAATCAGGATGTTTAGCTGTTAGATATAAAACAGGAAGTAGGATAAATAAATAACAAAATCTTTGTGCCTAACCCTGGCCAAAGTGTAGTCTTCTAAGGCCTATGGCAGCTATAGAAAAATAATTGAATGAATTCATTTGGATTACTTTGGTGTTTCTGCTTCTTTTTGCTGATAAAAAAAAACAGTCATGAGAGCATTCTTAACAGTGTATGAAACCCTTCGTCGTCTGTAGCTTTTGCTACCTGAGGTGCAATTTTAGGTGCGATTTTAATCCTATTTATTCGCTTCCCGAACCTCTCTTTTCATTCCTACGCCTGGGACAAGCAGATATACCTATTAATGAGACCTAAAAGCCGAGATGCTCTTTCTAACCACCTCAACGAGGTTAAATGTTGGACGTCACAACATTTTCTGAAACAAAGTACCACAAATCCCACAAACTGAGAGCTTCTCTTGGTCATTTTGGTGGTAGAAACCTGAGTGTTCACTTCAATTCAGGTCTCATGTTTGAGCCTCACTTAAAAAAAAAAAAAAGTTGTCCCAGTTAGAACCATCTCTAGAATAAAAGCTACACCTTTACACTCAGATCTGCAGAAAGTTGTCCATGTACTTTTCAAGCCTGGACTTTTGCACCTTCCTGCCATTTGGCAGTTGCTTGGCATCTTACTGGATATTGCAGACCGCATCACATCACCCCCATCCTGGCTTCTCTCTGTCGGCTCGGCGTATGAACTGATTCAAGAGTTTACTAATCACATCTTAAAGCCTTTTTGAGTCTGTCTCCGAGCAAGACAGCAGAATTATTGACCTCGTATGAGCCTGCTCGAGGCCTCAGGTGGGGCTTTTTTTGGTGGTTCAAAAGGTGAAACTGAAATCTAAAGGTGACCCTCAGCTGTGACATGACCTTTCTGAGGAGACCAGCCTTTAAAATTAACGTCTTCTTTTAAATAACTTCTAAAAATTCATTTCTATAGACTTGCTTAGATGTGATGCCTTTTATCATCCCTTAGCTGTCTCGCTAACTGCCTGCCACCAGTCTTTTTGAAATATGTTGATATTTTTTATTCTTTTTGTGTGTGTTTGTGTGACCTTAATCTTTGGAATTCCTTTTAGTAGCCTAGATTTGCAGTTCTGTCAAAGCACTGGATTATTATCAAAGCTGTGTGTTTTCTACCAACTGATCTGTTGAATTGGTTGTAAATAACATGAACAAGCTGATAAATCATATCTAATAAAATTGTGTAATTCATCTCACACACTATATGGAGAAAAGTATTGGGCTTTGAAATCAGGTGTTTTCAGTCCCGTTGCCACAGGTGTATAAAACCAAGCACCAAACATGCAGTCTGCCTTTAAAAGCATTCGGGAAAGAATGGGTTGTTTACTAAATCTGGGCGTGGTGCTGTAATAGGACACCACCCCTGCAACAACTCAGTTACAGAAATTTCCTCCCTCTTAGATATTCCACAATCATCTGTAATTTGTGATATGTGTCTTGATAAGAAGTGGAAGCGTTTAGAGTTCACTGCAACTCAGACATGAAAAGTTACAGAGCTGGGTCGCTGCTGAAGTGGACAATGTGGAAAAGCAGCCAACTCTGTGCTGGCTCAGTAACTGCAGAGCTCCAAGCCTCTGCTAGCATTAACATCAGCACAAAGACCGGGTGCTGGGAGCTTCATGGCATAGGTTTCCATGGTCCAGCAGCACCTGTAGATGTAATGTGCAGGCAGTTTTGCCCACATAGTGCTTCAGTCAGACCTACACTACCTTCCACTATGATTAAAGTGCCTGTTTCAGTTCAGAGAAAATATTAATGCAACAGTTGTGTAAAGGTTGAAAAAGCGAGTTAAAATCTTGTTCTTACTTAAAGACTGCCTGTTTTAGTCTAACCAATAATTCAAGAACTCTCTGGATGGATTGTTTGCAAGTTGTGTCTGACTCCGGCCTGTTTCACTCTGTGTTCCACACGCATGCACACACATTTGTTTGGAGGTCTTAATACATTTTTAAGCCTTTTAGCACTAAAACAGAAATCATGGTACCACACTGGGTGCCCTTGTGCAGGCTTTTAAATACAGAGTGAAGGATTTTGGGTATGCAACCCATGCTTATGTGCAGTCCAAGAATTCAACAGCCCAATAGCAATGACATTATTTGTAGGTGCAGTGCTGATTGGTTATAAACTGGGCTTGAAAAGGAAGAAAACTACATCGGAGATTTTAAAAAAGCAGCACAGACCTGACTGCAGTGGGCAGTTTTCATTGTTTTTAGCACTGAGTTTCACTTCACTACAAAGAAGTTCTTTTGATTGCACAACTTCTGTAGTCTCCTCAGCAGCTAAAGATCCAAAAACAGCACAAACCAGAGTAGCCCACAGGCAAACTGGCCCTGCCCCCATGTGACAGTAAAAAGCGACACACACAACACACAATCATGCAGGTTCCTTCAGTTTAGCTGTGCAATAACAGTGATCATCTTACTTCAACCTAATGTCATTCCTTATTTTTCCCCCTCACCGTCCACCCCCCACCTGGAGTGGCTCCACACCCAAAGAGACTTTTGAAGCGGTGTGTGGGAGGCATTATGATCCCAAAATAGTTTTCACACAGACACCTTGATGACATGTCATTATATTCTTTTCTTCTATTGTTGGTTTCCTGTGACAAATGATTGAATGACACATGGCACATTTTAAACCAGCACAATCAGCCAGCGCATTCTTACAGCTCACAGAGACATTCTTTGAAAAGAGGACAAAAAAAAACCTGGATTACGCTCTCGCAGAACTGCTTCTGCAGTCGCCTTTCAAACCTGAAGTGTGAAATTCCTCCTGTGCCTTATAATGAACCACATACCAGTGCTGGGACTGTTGTGCCAGGAATGCTTCAGGCCTGCACGCTTTGCCGGAAACACATAAAGGCAATTTTCACCTCTGAGCACAGTTTCCTCATCTCATTTCCTTGTAAATTACACAGTGTTAGATTTTATTTATGTTCTGTAAAGGCTTCGGATTAAAAAGTCTGCCCTGTATCTGTGGTGCATATTTTTATGCACATTAACCCCAGAGCTCATCCTGCGGCTACTTTTCTTATAGTTGTTTGTGATGACTAACGTACCAGAGGTTGAGTGAGATTTTAATGAACTACATTAAAAAAAAAAGTCCACTATTGAAATCAGATGATCTTTACGATTACTTTTTAGTCCCCCTTATTCTTATTTCATGCACACTGTCAAGGTGTTGGTCTGTGAAGTTTTTTGGTTTATGTATTGGAATGAAATAAAATGAATCAATCGATTCAAAGCTTTTATTTCCATACTTTGTCTCTCTCAGGTCAGTGTGTAGCGTCAGTGCCGAGCTGCTCGATGCTGTACCCCAGCTTTGATCTGCCTCGGTGCCGTGCCAAACTGGAGAGGGAAGGCTTCCAAGTAAACAAGCGCGCACACTGAACAGCAGCACGCTAGAGATCTTTACCGAATTACAACTTTGCTGTTAATTTGTTTGTTTCACGATTTTAGATTCCGTGTGAAGACATGGAGACTCCACTGAAAACAGCTCTGGACGTCCCCTCGGTCAGGAGATACATGGTTTTCAACTCGGCTCAGTTTCATTTCATAATGGCGCCGGTATGATGATCTTTGTGTTCTCCATTATCACTTCCTGTGTTTATTTTGTTTGTTTTCAATATTTTTCTTTCAGTTTTCATTCTTTCTTTGAAATGTTTTTCTTGTGCAGGCTGTTTCTGACCGTCAGAGTGAAAGCAAAAAGGGCCAAAGATCTCCATCAATCAGTTTGAGTCACTTACCAGAAATTCTGCACTTTCATCAAACCTCCGAGGTCTTGACTAACTGGATAGATAGGGAGTTTTCACAGGCTCGTGGTTCAGAGGATTTCCCCTTAAAGGCTGCTGCATCTCACAAAGAAATGCGAAAAAGTTACACAGATTTCAGGTTTTATAGACCGTGTAAGCACTCTGCAATATTTATTTATTTTTTAGGTGAAACTTTTGATTTGTTTAACTAATTGATTTACTGATTTTATCTTATTTACCTTTGCCCTGGGACTTATAATCTGTTAAAATATCCATGAAAAGTATCATTTAAACTTTACCTCATTTACTTTACTTCTAGCATACAAGTCAAATGATTTTACACTAGTACAGTATTAAAAAAGCATTGTTCTTTATTAAATATTCAATACAAATAAGTCTTTTTGTTTAGATCCAACTTTGCAAACGTAAGCTGTGCCGGCTACCCTTCCAAACAAACTATACTTGTTCACTCTCTTTCTGTAACATTTAACGTGCTAACTGAGGCCTGTACACTCTGATATGTAGCTCTTGGGGTTCATTTTGTTTGCAATTTCTCTGACCATTGCATGTCTGAATTTGCTCGGTTATCCGGTCCTGGAAGACCAGCAAACTGCCAAAACATCTGCAGCACCCGGCTGCCATTTACCCTTGTATTTGCTACAGAAGCAGTAAGGGTGTGCTTAGCTTTTCACAGTAAGGGCACGGAGTCGTGTGAAACTGTTAATATGTAGTTTAGGTGATATATGGCAGAGAAAACAGGAAGTCCTTTCATTTGAGAGTTTAGAGTAATTACCACGATTTCAGTGTTTTTGCTCTGGCTGTAAATATTTAGTGAAAAACTATAGTTACTAATTGTTTTTATGTTTATCTAGTAATTAATAAACAGACCAATAAGTTTGGGATTCCAATCAAAACAAGTGTCATTAACACATCTCTATGGGTTCTGGGTAAATTTGATGTTTTTCATAAGAAAACCTTTATTAATAACTCTGAACAAACAACAACAACAGTAAAAAAAAAAATCTAAAAAAAAAATCACCCTTTTAATGTTCAATCACACAGAGGCAGAGTGAAATCCAGCTACACTTTAATGCAAGCAGCCCTCATGCTCAGAAAAGCAGTCAGCGAAGATGCAACAACATCAACATATTCTTGTTCACTTGGTTTCACTCAGTATTTTCACCAGTGGGTCCGCCCCACACTTTTGAGAACCAGAGTATTTTAACGGTTTAGCTTCACAGCTGCCACTCCTAAAGCCTCCTCTCCTCTGCTTCCTCCAGGTGCTGTATGTGGTGTTGTGGTGTGCCGTGTTTTCCACCCTCCACCTCTACATCACCGTTAGCGACTACTGGGTCCTCTGTCTCTCCGTCAGCCTGATCTCCATCGTCCTCACCACTGCCGTCATCCTCATCCTTCACTGCAGTAACAAGGAGGTGAGTCAGCTGTCGCGACGTCTCAGCGAAGCCAGTTTTGACACACGTCTGACCCTGAACTGATTCTTAAACCGTTTCTGTGTCAGATCAACGTGAATTTAGATATTCGGTTGGTCCAGGTCAACGAGATGCTAGTGAGACACAAGCTGCTGGTGGGCGTGGCTGACTGGGTGCGAAACTGCACTGGAAACATGAAGGTTAGTTTGATAACATCAGTTCAAACTGGCAGAATACGAAGCTGAGTATGGGTTGTTTCATACAGTTCAGACTACCAACTTCCACTTCATTCATTTCCCTTTTTTTCACAACCTGCCAAAGATAAAGGAAAAAAACTGGATCATAAATAAACAAATACAGAGATGACTGACGATTCAGCACCAATGACGGCAAACAGTCATACAGGAGGGAAACGGCCAATGAGAGAAAGTAAAGCCTTTAATTGGCCTCAGTGGAAAACATCGTGATGTGGAGGAAAAGTGTGCAGGATAACGATAAGGGTTTAGGAGAAGAGAAGCATCCTTAACAACATCATGCTGTCCAAGAATAAAAAAAACAAAAACAGTTTTCATATCTTTATTACCTGCCTTATTTCATGATTCAGGCTTTAAGTGATCAATAAAAAAATAGTATTAAATGCTCTGATATCTGAATCTGACTGCTTAGAGTTAGAGTGAGGCTTAAAAAAAACTCAACGCCAAGAGAACAGGAGTGAAGACGTCAACCAAAACACAAGAATTCAAAACTCAAACACCAACTATTCCAACAGCAAAGGCGGTAATGCAAGGTTATTTTTAAAGTAAATATAAAATAAATCCTGAAGTGTTCAGTGGAGAAATAATATTGCGTGTTGTGGTGTAGGGTATCTTCTCCATGCTTTAAATAGATCTATTAAAATGAAATAATGTGGTGACTAATAGGCATCAGTGGTCCACTGAAGCTCGCGCTGCATCATGTCTGCTGTCCCCTCTCTGTGTCTCTGTAGCTGTACTTCGTGTATTGGGACATGTCCCCCTGTTTGAGGGCGCTGACTGAAACTTTAGAGGAGCTCAGCTTTGTGACGAGTGACACTCAGGTGAGAGAGTCGAGTACATCTGTTGCCCGGTTTGTTCTGCTGCTGCTGCTGCATCGATTTTTCTGGAGCTCCGCTGTTTGCCCTCCTTCCAGATCGATAGAAATATAACTCCAGGTTGCCGCAGGAAACAAACGCAGACATTTGGTCTTTAAAATGATAAAATCGATGTCTAACTCCCATCAGAGAAAACTGAAGACCAAGATGTCTCACTTCGTCCTGGTGACCAAAGTGTCGGCCGGAGACTCGGATGTGGAGGAGCAGGACTCCGACGAGGAGAGGCCTCTGCTGGGGAATGGCAGCGCAGCCAGCGGCCGATCATCCAACCAGCAGAAGGACGCCACAGTCACCACAAACTACAGCCTCGTCCCCGATGCAGCTTTAACTTCTCAGGTGAGAGACATGACGGTCTGGGCGATAGTGGACCCACGTTAGTCATACCAGCAACAGATCTATCACATCTGGCTGATCACAGATGTGTGCAGCTTCACGGGGCACTAAAATCAGAGCTGAAGCGTTCTGCTTTTCATTGGAGGAGCAAATGGCTTCTGTTACCAAACCTGACAAGCTCGTTTTATATCGTGGGTCACATTCAGCTCACTTTGATCTTAAGTGGGCCAGACCAGTGAAACGGCTCTTTCTCTCAGTGTAAAGAAGTTTAACTACACATGTAATCCCTGAGATATCAAAGAAATGCAGTTTCAACAGGACAAGCCAGTTTTTCTCTTTGACAAACACATGCTGCTTAGTGAATAAAAGAAATCTGTCAGCACGACTACTTGGGCTTAAATTCTAAGAAATAAATGCGTAAAACAGCTCAGTAGTAGCTCATTACCCAAGCTGTTTTTTTTTTTTTTTTCTCCCCTCTGGTTCTTTCTTGTTTCTTGCCAGATTCTAAAAAAAGTAGAGCTTCAGCCGAACAATGCACAACATACTGTATTACACCATTTCATTATTTATTCAACGGAAACTAAGGCAAAAGCAGTGAGTCAAAAACTACGTATGTGCTGATTTCAATAGCTTGTACAGTCAGCTAGCTCCACTTGAGCTGGAGATAACTGGATGTGGGGTGAGCACCTTCTTCTTATATCAAGAAGTCACTGAAAAATGTGCCACCCAACAGAAGAGGAGGGCAAGAAAGTTTATTTTATATTTGTTTTTAAAGTTGTTGTTTTTTTAATGGAAAGGTTTAGGAAGTATTAAAGCTGCCTTACATTCTTTGACACACCGGACCCACTTACGCACCCCCCTCAAAGATTTTTACCGCCAACCACCACAGGTGCTCAGACTCGCTGATGATCAGTCAGTCGAGTGCATTTGAGTAGCAGCGCCTGGCTGCTGATTACTGTTGCACTAGAGATTGCACTAGAATTTTCAGTTAATGAGTATCTGATCGTTTTTATGGCTATATTTATATGACTGAGACCTTGATAAGCCCCTTGTTTCAAAGTGTAGCCTGCAGAAAAGGCTTAACTAATCATTTCAAAGCACATTCAAGATCGCATTTTGATAGTTTCAATCCCACCTCACATTTCCTCTCACACAGATCCAGCTAATATCTGCTTATGTCCTTCTTTTTTATCCTCGCAGGCTAAAGCGTACCAGCTCCTCATGACCTACAGTGCAGCTTATGTGAAGCTTCTGGTGTCTGAGAGGCTCTCAGGATCGTCACACCACAGAGGCCAGAGGAGTCACTGCACCACGGCCCCCCTCTGCCTCTGTCAGTACATCAAAACGAAGATCCTTCAATAACAGAG